>CAIGQW010000302.1:5403915-5446262 GCA_903798125.1 Danio choprae | reverse complement strand
CTCTCTTCACGGTTCAGTTCAGATTACTTCAAACATCGAATAATAAAAAAGCACATTTCAAAGCACTTCACAGGACCTTTAAAGTAACCTTTTTTGCAGCTCAGGTCAATATCATGATAATAACGTATAACAAAATTCACATTACAGCCAGCTTTTTTTGTTGGTGTGGTTACTGCATGTTGCCTTTGTAGGGCAGTATTGTCACTGTGTTGAATGAAAAAGACTGAGGCTATTTAGAAAACTAAAATATCCATAAAACCCTTTCTTCTTTTGGATCAGAAACTTCCATGCCTGTAAAAACACTTTTACCTGTATAAATTTCATTTGACTGTTATTTGCACTATGCAAGACGTGAACTGACACTCACTAGAAATGGAGTCAGCAATAATAGTGACGGAAACTATGTGTCAAACGTTGTTAAAGTGAACGTTAACAAAAAGATGTCAATCTTAAATGCTGACAGTATCACAATAGGCCAGTCTGGCTTAAAAATGGTGTAAACGGGGCCTCAGAGACCATAGTTGGGCAAGTTTCGATAGTCATGAATAAAAAGTAAAATATCTATAACTTCAATAGATGTGTGATGGTAATGATGGAAGTACATCAGTCTGTGCAAAGGTTTACTGTTTTACATTTCAAAGAATTAAAATCAATTCAGACTCTGAAGCAGGGATTTCTGAGATAAGGAGACTAGTATTAGGTTGGTTGTAATCTCAACAAAGCAGTCTTAAATGCAATAAAAGAGCTATTTAAGATCCCGAATTGACCATCGTTTCAACCACAAATAAATCACAAATGTACATTTAATGAATGTACTAACCATTTCTTACAAATAGCTGTGAAAGCGTAAAATGTCAGCATTAACCCAACTGAGATTATATGTTATGCCCATAATTGTGTTCAGATGGAAGTGAAATTCTACACCATCTTCAACTTGTGCTCCTTACCTGCCACAGTAGTGCTGAGTGGAAGCGCTGCCTCTGCGGTGTGGTACGGGTGAACCGCAATCTGAGTCATGGACGGCACTGGAACACCAGGGAAAGTGACAGCAGTGGCTGCCAAAGGAGGATGTGGGCCAGTGGCCACAGAGAACGGGTACTGAGCACCAATGAAAGCAGGGTGCATTCCCTGAGAAGAGAAACAGGCGCTTTTTAAACCTGGTTGATACGCCTTCCTTAACTCATACACCTGCCATTGAAAAACGAAAAGCCACAAAATTAAATTAAACCAAGGGCACAGTTGTAAAGATAATTACA
The DNA here is from genome assembly GCA_903798125.1 of Danio choprae. NCBI lineage: Eukaryota > Metazoa > Chordata > Actinopteri > Cypriniformes > Danionidae > Danio > Danio choprae. The sequence continues at coordinate 5,445,006 of CAIGQW010000302.1, read as the reverse complement.
CACATAATCTAGAATGAGTCTGCATCCATTTACATTCTGCCAGAAAGGTCACACTAGGCATCGCTGACTACCAAGTAAGCGTCTATGTTAATGTATAAATTTAGCATTTATCACCTTCAGTTAAGTGCAGGCCAACAATATTACACACTAAAATAAAAATTCTATGCACATGAAATTACAGCCTATGAATTATATGAAAGAAACAGAGCTCATACTTGTGGGTAGGCCGCCCCGGACACAGGGAAGACAGCAGGACGGGGGACGTGCTGAAGCGGGTGGCCAAGGTACTGTGGGGTGCAGACGGTAGGTAGATGAGTTTGGATGGTAGTGTAGGGATGCAGGCCTTGCGTGTGTGCCATGGCTGAGCCTGGCAGCGCATGAGATTGGTAGATGGTGGAGCCGACAGAAATGACCGGTACTACGGCGGCTGCGGTCACTGTTGTAGTTACAGCAGAGACACCTGATGAATCCAAAGCTCCGGTGTTATCCAGAATGCCACAGCCTCCCTCAGGTGGCGTTCTCCCTGCTCCACCGTTGGCCCCGCAGCGTCCGGAACCTTCTCGATGGGAGCCCGAACCACCACCAACGGTTTGCTCATACAGCCAATACCACTGATGAGCCACCTCGAATAGGACCTCTGGATAAACGCCGCCTCCTTTTGCAGCCTCCTCAACGGCCATGCATGCTTTCTCCAGCATTACATTATCCTGAAGAGGAAAAAGCAAAAGCAGATCATTTTGATTCTTAAAATCTCAAAAAAAAATTCTGATTACAGTCACATATGCTGTCACACAGAATGCATGTGAGCTGTGCTGGACCGTACCTGCTCCTTGCATTGCACCAGGGCTCTTTGAATCTCATTGGGGTTCAAGGCATGGGCATGAGGCAGGCAGCTCAAGGCCAGCTCTGCCGCAGCTCGCACCATGTTAGGATCACGTGCACGTGACGCACGGTCTGCCAGTGATGCCACCTCTGGAGGAGTGAGGTGTCCGTCCCAGCATTCCACCAGAATGTTGAGAGCAGCACTCCCAATCTCCATGGCCTGGCCTGTGGAAACAAAACAGAAGAATTTAAATATACAACTGTAATCTTATATCTGTATGTCCATGTGATTAATCCATATCTATTCATCCATCTAAATCTCTCCATATAAATCCATCAAAATGCAAAATCCATCCACCTATATCCATCTATTAATATTTAGCTACCCATCTGTCTATCAGCATGTACGCAGTCATTTCTATCTACATCTATCAGCATGTATTTATATCTATCCACAAATTTCCATTCTTACATCTGTATCTACCCACATTTAGATTTCCATCCATTCATCCACAAACCCATATCAATCAACAACACCATCAACAACATCTATTAATTATTCCACATCAATCTAAGTCCATCATCCATTTAAATTTCATTCATTCTTTCATTTTCATTTCGGCTTAGTCCCTTTATTATTGTGGGGTCGCCACAGCGGAATGAACCGCCAACTTATCCAGCATATGTTTTACGCAGCGGATGCCCTTTCAGCTGCAACCCATCACTGGGAAACATCCACACACACTCATTCACACACATACACTACGGACAATTTAGCTTACCCAATTCACCTATAGTGCATGTCTTTGGACTTGTGGGGGAAACCAGAGCACCCGGAGGAAACCCACGCCAACACGGGGAGAACATGCAAACTCCACACAGAAATGCCAACTGACCCAGCCTGGGCTCGAACCAGCGACCTTCTTGCTGTGAGGCGATTGTGCTACCCACTGCGCCACCGTGCGGCCCATTTAAATTTATAAAATAAAATATTTATAATGAAAAAAAAAAAAAAGTTATTTACATCCCAAAAACTGTGCCTTTGCCTCTATGAAGTTCAGGACAATAACGAACGGCTAATTAGCAGCACCTATGCATTTGATTCTGATAAGATCAGGACCGGGGAGGTTCTAGAGCCAAGCTAACTCCAGTACTTCATTTGCATGCTTTGTTTAGATTTGTCTCACCCTCTATGCATCACATCTCCCTAAAATCTATAAAACACAATGCAACACTCCACTATACAGACTTTTCTTAGAACTCTGGAAGACTGCAGCAACGGATCTCAATGAAAAACAAAATCCTTTTACAAGAAACCGAGAGTCTCCTGGTCTTTGCTTCTGAGTTCACAACCCCATCATCCATCCATCTATGCATTGAACTAACCAACCACATCCATCCATCCATCCATATTCAGCCATGCATCCAACCAACTATATCTAACCATGCACACATCAATCGTACCATATTCATCCATCCATCCATCTATCTATCATCTCCATCTATATTTATCCATCCAATCGACCCATCCATCATCCTTCGCATCCATCAATCATCCAACCATAACTAACGATGCCTTTGTCTATAAACCATGCATTCATCCTTCAACCATACCCAACCATCCCCCTGTCATCAAACTATTTCTCACCATCTATACATTCCTAACCATGGAGTAGTAGACTGAACTATAGTATCGTTGTGATCACTGCAGAACACTCATTTCTCACCTGTAATCCAGGATACGTGTGAGGAATACGTTCTTGATAGCCAATTAGGAGACACGAAATTATGCAGGCCAAGGGCGTACAGGCCGATCTCAAAGGCACACAGATGTAGGTTGCGGTGTGGCCCCTGGTGGCCTCCGCTGGCAGAGGGCTGAGTGAAAATGGAGGTGGAGCTGTTTCCACCAGCTTTAATCAGCACAGTCTTGGCCAGCTCAAAGTAAAAATGGGCAGCTGCCTCAGAAGGCTGGTTGGGTACATGTGGAGCATGGCATTCAGGCCGACGGCCTTTGTACCTAAGAAACAGAGACAGTGTGTGTTATAAACTGCAGAGAAACAGAATCAGGGAATATGTTCTGACTAATAAATCAACTAACAATTGTTGTTGAGATTATGGAGTGTGATACAAGCTTTCAAAAAGAAGGCCAAACAGGCTCGTCTCACCTGCTGGTGTCAGTACTCTTAGCTCTGGCTCCTCCTCCAGCTCTGCGTGAGCCGCTGGATGACGACGAGCCCAGTGAATCAGAGGAAGAGCTGCTAATGCTGTCGCTGTCCTGACCTCTCCCCCAGGAAGTAGCAGTCCAACCCCCTCGAAGAGGCCGTCGACTGAGAGTAGGGGAGCTGTCTGAGGTGGTCTCTGGAGCACTGCTGTCTATGCTTGCCATGCCTGGAAAAAACATGCAAGAAGAAACATGACTTTCTTTTGCTCTCTAATTTCTTAAGGCAGTGTAGTGTTATAGAGTGGTATATCAGGTTTAAGCAGTATATCAGAATTAAGCAATATATCAATATCAATAATATGACCATCCCTTACTCACTCATACTGTACAAATCACTCTTTTTAATGTAAATAAAGTAATTCTTCACATTAAAGGGTATTTGTTTGATTTATTTTTGTATAGTGTATTATGATATTGAACTGTTGTATGAACACAATATCGCATGAGTAGCACTGCAACATGGCGGTAAATTAACACTGTTATGATTTACTGTGACCTTACTGTTTATCAGTATTTACGACAGCAATACTGATAAACAAACGCATATTGCAGTGCTACTTTTGTGATGTTGCTCAGGTATGTAATTTACCAATTATTCTAATATCCTGATTTGTTGTTAAATTACCATTTATTGTTTAATAAATAAACTGCATAATAAAATGTCTATAAAATATATTGATATATGATGTGTGATAAACTGGAATGAAAGCTGTCGGCCTAAATGCCATGCATCAGTACTGAACTTAAATAAAATTAGTTTTTTCAAAATAAAATAATAAAAAAAAATATTCAAAATTCCAAATGTTTTTGCAACATTTTCAAATGTAGCAATATATTAAATAACTATTTATGGTGTTATATTGGGTGAATTCTGCTCTCTCTTACCAGTGTGTTTCTTTTTCTGTCGTACAGGTGACCCCCAGCAGCGGGTGCCATATGCCCCACGGCCCCCCAGTGCCAGACGACTGGGCACAGTGCCCTCGGGTTTGAATGGTGCAGCTTCACTCTGCTGATCACAAGAGGTTGACTGCGCACCCTCTGCAAAAACAAAAAGTATGTGGAATGAAATACGAATTTAACCTTGCCCACTACAATCTTCATAAAGACAATATTTCTCTGAAACAGAATTGTCAAACAGTTTAGTGGATATTGCTCACCTTGATCTCTGTTGTCAGAGATACCCTCTCCTGAGGCTGTGCCTTGAACACCACCAGCTAAACCTCCCTGCTGGCCCGCAGCTCCCCCGCTGGTCATGCCCTGCACAGCAGCTGATGTTGCTGAAGGGGTGTGCTTTGACACTCCCCCAGTGGCTCCGCTGGCACCGTGGGTGGCGTGTTTGGATGGGCTCTTCTGGCTGCTGGTGGCCGGTTTGCTAGAGTAAAACGAGCTCAGAGTCTGCGGCTTATGGGTCTGGCTCTCACGGTCAAGCAGCTTGTCCAGAATCTACACAAGAAACAAACGAGACAAATGAGAATAATTTAAACATATCATAAACGTATCATGGCTTGTGTTTCATCAAAAGAATGACATTTGAGAGGATGGATATATTTGTGGAAGTCCATTTATATTAATTGTGTACACTTCATTTGTGTTTCAAACTTTAGGGTATACATTTAATACTTTAAGTTCCCCTTTTTAAGTTTAAGTTGATAACAAATGTTTTTTTTTTCTTAATCATAAAATCATAACAGTACAATACTTTCTGAAGGATTGCTTGCAAAAACTTGCTGCAATAGAAAAAAAATGCATCCTTAAGCATAACTTATTTAAATAATTCAACCTCAGCCTTTTAAATTTACAGTCACTTCAATATTACAACTAGAGAATTTGAAGAGAAATACATGTATATAGTAACCAACCTAATAATATATTAACATAACTTTGCATTAATACTTGCAAATAAGGTCCATCAATTGTTAAAGATCCCACACATCCTGCAAGATCTCTTTTTACTCCACCTAACTGTCTTATTGCAACTAAAGTCCATTAGTTTTGTGGACAGTTAATGCATACAAGTATTTATGCATGTGTATTTGTGTGAGTGTGTATACGTACAGATTACTTGTATATGTATTTAAATGTTGTGTCCTGAGTTAAATGCTTGTCCTAAGTTTTATGCTCAAGAACAACTTTTTTAAATTATTATTATTTATAAAAAAAAATTAAACAAAGTAAATGCATCCTTGGTGAGCAAAAGAAACGTTAAAGAAAATCTAACAGACCCCAAAAGTTTTAAACTACAGCGTACATTTGAGTTTGGTTCTCGTAAGTCAGGAGAATTTTAATGTACAACAGATGAATCACTGTAAACCTCTTACCTTTTTAAGCTTGCTTTGGTCATCTTTATAGGTGATCATCAGGGCTAAAGCCAGATCTCCTTTCTCTCTCCGTGTGCCTTCACATAACAGAGGATGCTCTGCCTCACTGACTGTTGTCTTCATACCTGAAAAACAAGAACAGGCAATTGAAAAACAGACAGAAAGAAAATATCTTCCATAACAGACATTAGTGATGGTTGGTTTTGGGTGTTTTTCCACATAAATTGACTCTTACCAAGAGCTGCTACAGCTGCCTCAAAACCTAGCTCCTCATCGCCAGGCATTTCATTGTTTCGGTTCCGGCTAGGAGGTCGGGAACCCGTGGGAGAGACCACTGCAAAAGGCAAGTGAAAAAAATATATATATATGAAAAATGAGCACAGGGATTCTGGGGCTTTAAAGAGCATTTTTTAAATGGTGAAATAAAAAGTAGATGTGTGACTTACCAGGGGTGCAGAGCACATCAAATATGAAGCTTGCCAGCATGAGGGGAAGAACAGGACGATAGTCGCAGAAGTTTCCGTCGCGGAGCTGCTCCGCTCGGTCCCTTATGGAAGTCATTTCTACAATACCCAGAGGAATCTTCTTCAGCAGAGCCACTACCTCTGACTCCTGATATGCAAGCTTCACCTAACACAAAACAACAGTACATCAGTATTATGGGATTAAAAAAAGACACTTTTTGAAATTCACCATCAATATGTTTACTTTACAGTTGTGTCCATTTTAGGGTGTAAATCTTGAGTAGTAGTAGCACTGAGCATTTTAGTAGCATTTTGTAAATGATGAGTAATAAAAGAATTTGTATAAGCAACATACAAATCTAAAACAATGCAATGTAACATTAATATGTAAATGTCTATATCACCAAAAAAACACACAAAAACACGCGCGCACACACACACACACAAACCAGACACATCCTTAAACTACATCACTGTATTAACAGATCCCTAGATTGGACTACTGTAATGTGTGCTTTACCTCCAGGGCTTTAGTAGAAGCTGGTGGCCTCTGCAGCTCCAGGGAGAACATGCCAGTGTTGAAGGCCAGATTATGGAGCTCCAGCCTCTCACTTAACACAGTCAGCAGGAAGGCTACTTTAGACAGGGAGTTAGTGGCCACCTGTGTCTGTTTAGTGGTTGACACCTTACTCTTTTTACCCTAGACAAAACAAGAAAGATTAATTCTCAAAGGTGAGCAGGGGTAATCGCTTTAACCTATAGAAAAGAAGTGTAAAAGTGTTTCAATACCTTTGTCTGTGGCTGCTCCACTTTCAGATCAGGAGGGTTAGCCAGCAGATCTCGAGCAAGATCAACAGCCAGCCGACATGCTTCATTACTGTAGCCATGAGCATAAAGAGCCTCCGCACAGGCAAACAGAATCTGCAACACACCAGTAGACCATTTCAAATCATTTGAAATTCAGGACAATTACATCAAAATTATTAATATTATTTTTATTAAATTAAAAAGAAAAAAAGTTGTCCAAAAGTTAAATATAATAACTTGGGTGAAATGTGTAGTATTTTTTCGTAATATTTAGACTTCTGCATAGAGTGTATGTGGAAGGTCCGGTGTAGCCCTAGCGCAGTCACATACCCCAATACGGTCCCTGATAGGCACCTCTCAAAAAGATTTTTTAACTATGTTAAGCTGGTATAGCTGTAACGAGTGTAGGCAGAGCCAAGAGCCATGGAAGCAGAGCGAGCCTAGTTGTGCAAGTGCACGAGTGCGGAGGAGCTTAAGATTTTTACTTTTGCATTTATTTTATTTCAAGATTAAAAGTGTTAAACGTTTGCTGGTTCCTGCCACTTTCTTCCTTGAATGAGTGTGAGTTTGAAGTTTGAACTACTGCTATAGTAGCATCACACACATTTCTAGAATAAAATCAAAACACTAGCAAAGAAACTCAACACAATGGAACATAGAAACCCCACTGCTTACAGTACTAGCGTTTCGAAAGTATTATTGCAGAGCAACAGAGACAGAACACAGTATATAAATGCTCACAACGGCCTTGAAACTAAACAAAAGCAAAAAAAAAGAAAACACTAAGGCCATGTCCACACATACATGGGTTCTTTTATAAACAGGCTTTTCCCTGCCTTTGTTTTTTGATTTTTTTAAATCTCCATCCACATGACAATGCAAAAACGCACTGTGATGCATGTTAAGGGCACGGCGAACCAACAGGTGGTAGTAATGACACTTTTATACTGGGTTCAAACCAAACAATGAATTAAGTATTTGCACGAGTAAATTGCATACAAAACAATGCAAATGTGAGAACAGAGGTAGATTAAAGTCCCGTGGGTGAACGACATGAAATATGCAATGCATTTGCCGCAAATGTGCAGAATTTTGCTTCATTTTCATCTTCCACTAATGATTTCAACCCAGTCATGTTGGCCAAACAGAAAGGAGAAAACGGCATGCACGCTAACATCATGAGGTGTAAACTCTGGTTGTAGTGTCCACACTGTACCCAGACTTTTGGAAAATCTTTACCCTGGCCGGAGTTTTCAGAAAGTTTCAGTAACCTGACATTGTTTTCGCATGGACAAACAGCGAAACCATGCAGAAAAAGTGCGGTTTTAAAAATACCCGTGTTCATGTGGACAAGGCTTAAACCAGGGGTGACCAACCCTGTTCCTGGAGATCTACCTTCCTGCAGATTTCAGTTGCTTATCAAACACACCGGTCTGTAATTATCAAGTGCTGTTCAGGTCCCAAGTAAAAGGGTCAGGTGTGTTTGATCAGGGTGGAGCTGAACTCTACAGGAAGGTTGATCTCCAGGAACAGAGTTGAGCACCCCTGCCCTTAACTATAATACAAATAATATTTACTAAATATACAAAAATAGAAAAGACAACAACAAAAAAATAAATAAATACTTAAACTAGTTACATCTGTATACTCCTGATTCTTAACGAGTCATTAAGTTATTATAAGAAGCATGCATTTAGATTTTCCGGTGTCAAAATCTCACTTTATGAAACCCCCAACCCCCCCCCCAAAAAAAAACATTTACCTCCATCCTGCCTTCCTGCTCCAGAGGTTTAATCCCAGCAAAGATGTCTGGCTCTTCCTCATGATTGCTGTCTGCAACCCCCCTGTCTGCTCCTTCTTCTGAGGCAGCGCTGAGGTAATACGCTTGATAGTCATCTTCTCCCACAGCATCTGCACCTGCTGCAGCTTCAACCACCTGCGGTCCAGGGGCGCCTGAAGCCCCGGCTCCATCTCCCTCTCCGTGGCCACACTGAGCCTTGCTGGGAAGCGAATCAGAAGGCCCAGCATCATCTATAGCATCCTCATCTCCTCCATTATCATCCAGGTCTGCCTCCACTTCCACCTCTTTCTCCATAGCTGCCACTACGGGGGCTGCAATGGAGCTCTCCTTTGAAAAGCAGGCATGGGCATCAACAGCATGTGGCACGCGTTTAGTCTCAAAGGCACGCTCTTTTGAATTACCGCTGTACTTGAGTGGCTCTCGGAGCAGCGTGCTGGGTGAGGGCAACATCTCTGGAGGAGGAGGAAGAAAATCAAAGGTGTTGCAGGCCTCTGCTCCAAGTGCCAGGCTGGAGCCATCATCCAGATTCAGTTCTGCCATGTCAGGCTCTAAAGAGCTGTCTTCACTGCTGGTTCGCCGCTTAGCACTGGGATGCTTCCCGCTGACGCCACTCGAACTTCCACATGAGCCCTTGCTGCTTTGTGTTAACTTGGCTTTAGTACCAGCTGATGGGGAAGAGTTAGTGGTTTTATACATGCTTTTACCTCCATCCTGAAGTGAGAGAGGAACTCTGCCACCTAGACAAACCAGCACACCTCCACTGTTCACATTTGGCACTACTTTCCTTTTGCTCACAATGGTCTCTTTGGGGCGCACGGCCACCTCCTGCTGGGGAAGATGGGAGTTGCTCCGTGACTTGTGCTCCGAGGAATTGCCTTCTGATGTTCCACTGCGAGCTCCTTCTCCTGCTTCGCCACTGGTCCCGGCTTTCAAGCCCCGCTGCTGCTGCATGGCCCTGGCCCAACAAAATGAGACGTTTTTCTTATCTGCGTTGCAATATGTGATGCCAGGTAAAGGGTACGCCACTTCCCAGTTGAAGTAGCAGCACTCCACAGCTGGTTTGAAGCCCTGGAAGAGTTTGTCTAGAGATTTGCGGTGCTGCCCCCGTTTCACAATCTCGATCACCTTCAGGTGCCACTGCTTTAGCTGGGCAGCAAGTTCCAAACGTCTGAGGAGTCACAAACAGAAGAGTAAAAAAAAACAAAAAAAAACAACATTATTTTACTTGTGTGATAAATACAGCCACAGATCCTTTAGCTGAGGTATTCAAAATCAGTTTGATTTAGAACAGGGATTCTCAGCTTTGCTCATCGAGACTGACTTTAAGAGTTTAGCTTCAACTTTGTTCAAACTCACCTGCCTGAAACTTAAACAATAATCCCGAATACCCTGATTAGCTTTTTCATGCGTGTTTGATTGTGGCTGGAGCTCAACTCTGCAGGAAAGTGAACCTCGAGGACCAGAGTTGAGAATCCCTGTTCTAAATCAAAGTCTCAAACAAACACCACTAGTCCTTTAATGCTTAACCGGGTGTTTCAACTTGCTCACCTCTGAGGACTCATGGTTGGGTCTAGCACTGCCAGCCTCCACAAGACAACCATTTCATCACACATACTGGCACATGCATGTGCTGCGACCTCCGTCTGGCCATTACTGCGACCTGTGTGCCCGCTGGCACTGCTGTGAGAGGCTGATGTTCTTACACTATACCACCAGCCAATAATCTGGAGGAAGAAAAGACAAAAGTAGACTGAGGACTCAAAAGAACAGAGAAAACAGAAATCGGTGTAGTGTATAACACTAAAATGTTAAGCTGATGGTATAATTTCTTTAAGATAAATGTGGGAAAAGCCAAATATCATTCACTTGTAGTCTACCCATTGTATATTTAATCATGTTTTAATCATTTTTAAGATGTTCACATAGACATACCATGTAGTTGTCATAGACATTATGTTTTGGCCTCAGTGCAAGCATAAATGTGACAAGTGTTTGCATCAGAATGAATGAATGAAGTGTTGCTGAGTCAGACATTTTACCTGTTCGTGGGTGAGACACTGTTCGGTGAGGATCTCTAACAGAGGTGCAGCGTTACTGTCTCGCCTCTTAAACATCTCTCTGACGATGGACAAAAGATTCCAGATGCCCTCTGGCTCTCTGCCTCGCAGGGGCCTCAGCAGACAAGCCCATTCAGCAGCTGCCGGAGGCTCAGTAGACGACAGGTACATGGAGTTCACATCACTGAGAACAACAAGAGACCGAAGGAACGGTTAGTTCTGTCTGTTGTACTTCTAACCTGTAGGTGTATATAAATAGGGACAGTCTGCATTTACCTAAACACAACAGGTGAAGGGCCACAGAATTTGTGCAGGGTTTTCTTTATGTTGTCACTGAGGGTGGACTCATCTAAATACCAGGTGCTCTGGTCAGAGGCTGAAGGGCCAGCAGTAGGATCTGTTCAACCAATCGTTAGAAAAAACCCAAAAAGGACTTACATGGTATGCATATTTCCACGAAGAATGAGAAATATAGACATTAATTAATTGCGGTTTGTAGGTCAGTATATACCTGGGGCTCCACACACGGTGTTAATAGCGGTAGACTGGGAGGAAAGAAGCTCATCCAAAAGACGCTGAGCAGTCGGCAAGATCTAATCCAATGAATCAAAAATAAAGCCAGAAATTAATACAGAATTAAAGACCACAAATTATCTTATACAAGTTTTGAGATTCATATTATAAATACATTTTTATTATTGTTCATATTAAATTTTTTTAAAAATCACACACACACACACACCATATATATTCATCCATTACAGATATCTTATTACATATAATAATTTAATTAAAATAAGCAGTAATATAAAAATTTTAGTTGTGACACTATTGCACATTTATGTAAAATATTAGGCTGTATCACTCAGATACAGGTTATTGTTAACTTTTTCGTATTACAGCAATTATTCATAGAACCAAACCCAAGTCATGTCCACAGAACCGTGATATAAATTAAACTGTGATATCTAAGAAGCAAAACCCTAATAAGGACAATGAGGCCACTGGTGTGCACTTCATCACATTTATTAAGCGCTGTGCAAAAGATGCTTCAGACCAAAAAAAAAAAAACTACACGCAACAAACCCATCTCCACAATTTAGAAGAACAAATAAATAATTCACGCCTCACCTGCTGTGGAAGTTCACTGATGAGGTATTGTGCAAACTTCTGGAGTTGATCCCGTTGTAATCTGGACAGGGACTCAGACACAGGTGCTCGAAGACACACGGCAGAAGCCTATAGCCAAACACACGCCAAAGAATCAGATATTTGAAGTTGACACTGTAGAACTGAAAACAAACTTCACTGGTTTATCTCCTACTCACTAGTGCAAACTAAACCGGGAACAGGCTGCTCATTAGCAAACACTCTGTGCATTTCTAATGTGTCTGGGGGCATTGATGCCTTCAGGTGGCTGTCCCAGTGTGCAGTCACCTGGTCTCCACCATGGGCAGACAACCCCTCATTTGCAAATGGTCCATGCATAATATATGAGCTCCAGATACACATGCTTTGAGCCGATCAGAGCTAATTCTCTCTTTAGCTCATAGTGAGGTTATTAAAGAGAATGCAGAATGTCCTGTGGGGGCTGCACTGTGAGCAACTGGAGTGAACCGTGTTGGCCGTGTCTGAGAGATGGAGGATGGGAGGAGAGAAGGAAGGATGAAGAACGGAGCTGGAGAACTGCACTTAGGAGGATGGAAACGTTTGAGATTCCTGAATAACACCCATAAAAGGCTGAGTGGTGGATTAGCCACGTGGCTGGCTTTGAGATATCTTATACTTCCATTTCAGATTGATTCATCTGCAGATATTTCACACTGGATATCTGCGTTTCTACTGTCGTGCCTAAAGCAAGCATGCCAATGCGTGCCTGGACCAGGCGATTCCGATTCCACAGTAATTTCCGGGTCTTATTGGACATCTTGGGGGCTTCCTCAGGGCCAATGGCTAGGCTTTTTCAACCCACCATATACCTAGAGCCAAAGTGGGCTAGCTGGGATATTGAGGCAGGGTGAAAGGCAAAGGCATTGTTTCCCTCAGTCAGGTAAAGGGGGTCTGCAGCAAGATGCCCATTTTGCTTTGCAATCGTACATCATTGCCGAGCTTGGGAAGCTACAGATTCAAAACAGGTCCACAAAAAGTGGTGGAGAGACCCAATGGGACACAATGCCAAAAAAAATTAAAGCAGGGGATTTAAAAAAAAAAAAAAAAAAAAAAGATTGAAAATAGATTTGTTTGTATATATAAATTTATCAGTTAATACAGTAAAGTAACATAATTGGGAGGTGTTCTTGTTGTAGGGTTTTTATGCTGCACTGTGAGCAATTAACCCTACAGTATTGTTCAAGCTCTGGGGGTATTGGCCAAGGCCGGCCCAATTTAAGCCCTGGCTTGCACTGGCCCGATAGTGAAAAGCTTCAAATTTCTGTTTTCCATAAAGTTGTGGTCACACGTTTATATACACCTTGCATAATCTGAAAAATGTTACAATTTATACAAAAAGGCATCATCAACATTGCATATCAAAATGTGCTTGTTGTATTGTCCTGAATAAGCCATTTCCTCTAAGAGATGTTTACATCTACTTCTTACCACACGAAAAATTTATTTATGAAAAATGACACTGTTCGAAAAAGCACATATGCTTAATTCTTAATACTTTACTTTGTGTCATTATCTGTATAATTACTTTTTGTTTTTAGGTTTTCTGACAGTTATTTGTAAATCCATTCTTTGTTCTGAACAGTTAAATTCTCTAATTTTGCAAATATTATTATTTTGCAGATTCTGTAAAGTTCTGTGAAGCCATTATTTTTCTAAACTTCTTGCATTTTTTTTTAAAATAAGCATGAGTCTCTTGGTTGTGCTTGGTTAGCCTACTTTTGACTGGACGGTCACAATATTATTGGATGGGTTGAATTAAATTAAAATACAATTTAGAAGGAATTTAGTTAGAGAAAGATGCCTCTGCAATCAATCAATTTTTTATATAATTTTTAATGGCTTCCTGTATCTTAAATATAAGTGCAGGAAATGTCACCCAAACACCCCCATATAGATCTCAAAACCCCATTTTGTTTAGCCATTGTAACAGCATAATCCTGTCCAACTTTAGGTAATGAAATACCACACATTCTTGCAATACACACAAACAGCAAATCTGAAAAGTGCAAATTACATTGTTATTAAAACTGGCTAAAAGTCATTCTGGCAAAGTTTAACCCTGCAATTACCATGGTGTTTACTATTCCAAAGCAATTTGTGGTACAGTTTTTTTTCCCCATTTCGGTCACAATTAGAACCATTTAAAATATTTTCGATAAAGTTGTAATGTTTTTAATGCAAGTTGCAACCAGCCACATTTGGAAGATTGGATGCACCACGTAAACCACACAAGCCCACTCAAATAGTAAAAGGGCACAGAAAAGATAGAGAATGAGAGGTCTGAAGACTGACATGCACATTTTTATCATGACAGCATGCCTGTCTAGCTATTAAATATACAATGTCATAACCCAGTAGCATCAATTTCGTTTTGAATTCTATTTCCTGACAGGTAACTTTCACATCATGTTTCACTAAAGCTTTAGAAAAGGTCTGCAGCAATGCATCACACTTTGTGACAATTTTGAGTAGGTGGGCTAAATGTCAAGTCTGAAGTATTTGAACTTCAGGCTGTGATGTTAAGGAACGATAACTAATCTCCTCAGACACTGCCATGAATACGCAAAGCAGCAATTGAAGAGATACTACAGCAAGATATCAACATTTAAGTGTCAATGATTTACTGAAATTCCTGTGTGGCTGATAAAGGTCTTGTAGCGTAGCATAGCAAAGACAATGCTTATTCAACTCGCTATAGCAGAATCAACACTGGAGCTGTTTGCAATGGAATAGAGAGAATACATTCTCAAAGCTGCTTGCCAAGTGGCCGTTTATGATAAGACAAGTCTCAGGTTGCAAACACTTCCTAATAGAGTCTTATTCTCCTCATTCTTTGCTTTTCCAAATTTACAATGTTATTTCTAGCATCATTTACAAGAAAACAAACAGGAGAATTGCATATTTATTATTTATGAGCAGACCATGCAAGAATGTTTATGTAAATCAGTTTGGAATGGACTGAATGATCACTGGTGCATTAAAAAATTACAATTACAAAAAGCCTACAGATATGAGCAAGTGTCATGTTGCAAACACATCCTAATAGAGTCTTATTCTCCCCATTCTCGATTTTTCCAAATTTACAAAAGGAGCGCAGTGGATTTCTACCATCGCTTATAAGAAACCAAACAGGAGAGCTGTGTATTTATTATTTATGACCAAACCAAGCCATGCAAGAAAGTTTATGCAAAATAAGTTTGTAATAATTTCCCCTAGCAGCAGCAAACAGAAGACAAAGCTCACATGCAAATGCTAAACGCCACCCACGGCCCGGGCCACCGGGTCTATCTCACTGTGGCAGGGCCTCCTACGGGAGGGTGGGATATCACAGCAGAGCAGATCCTTGCCTCCGCCCTCCTGACTCCACAGGGAGGCATCAAACCTAATCAAAAGCTTCTCAGTGCTCTCACGTCAACGGTCAACTCCACACAGATAGAAACCCAGAGACACATCGGCGAAATCTTCCCCAGATACGTCCATCTTAACCAGGCCATTGTGCATATTAAAATCCTGGTTTATATGCCGTTTTTGAGACAATGAGAACTGTTGCAATAAGTAGTTGGCTTTTATTAATGATTTCATTTTTATTTTTTTTTATCTTAAGGGAAAATCTTCAACTATGCTGAAAATAGATTTGTGGTGTTTATCAACCGGCACATAAAAATATTAATTTCTATTTTAAGCTCTACATTTTAGCTGAGCCTAAGCTAAGTTTCAGCCTGTTCAATTTTTATTTGAAAAAAAACTTCACAATTAAAACACAAAATGAAATGTTGTAAATGATCGAACATCAAGTAACTTTACTATTTCTTTAACTAATGATCAGTGTTTGTTTCATTGACAATTAATTTGTCATTTTTTTCTCAACATTTTTTCGCTCATGAAACTAGGCCTGTGCAATTAATTGAAATACAGTTTTAATTTTGGCTTATTGCATAAATTGCATCATATCCAGCCCCCTCTCCCAGCAATACGCATTCGTTCCACTGCGAAGCTCAGTTTTTCATGAAAATTAGTAAAAGCATCTCCAAAATCTCAAACTTTTTGAACACATGGCTTATTGATAATGGTTTTAAGTAATCATGATTAGGATTTTTCCTATAATTGAGCAGCCCTAGATGAAATTGAATTAAATTTGTATTAAACAACAAAAATGTACAGATTTTTGTGTCACAGTTATTTAATACAAATCAGCTAAATAAAAAAATTTCACACATGTACAAAAAACAGCTTGCTTCTGTGTTGCAAAATAAGACCCAATGATTCCCTAACCAGAAGTCAGTATGTGAATCTCCAGGATCTTACATTGTGAATCCTGAAGAGGCAGAGGGCCACAACGTGGGCACACCATTTGGCTCCAGCTCCACAGGTACAGCTGCAGGAAGTGATGCGGCAGCGGTCAAACATTACAGCCACATTGTAGGCTCCTTTTGATTGGCCGGCCTGAGGCGACACTACTGTGGCACTGAGGTGAAAACCTGTTTAAGAGAACAAAACAAACATGTCAGTCCTAAAGACTCAAATTCCTCACGTTCTGGACAAAATGTCCTAGTTACTGCACAGTTCATGGTTGCGAAATACTGTTTACTATGAAAGTGACTTCATGTCAAAAGGCCATTATTTACTTTTATGCTAATTATATAAAAGTAATAAAATAAAGATTCCACAAAGTTCACAGAACTGTGATGAATAAAATTTATTTTTGCTTCTAATGATTATGAAAATACAATATAAAGGTTAAATGATTATTGTACAGTCTAACTTTATAACTTTGTGTACTAAAGCAATTAACTAAATGACTTGACAACATGTTAATTGCCAGACTTGTACATAATTCAATGACATTTTTAACAATTAACAATCTTCAGTCCAAAAAGTGGTCTTATTTAAAAATAAAAGGTCAAATTTTAGTGCCAAAATGCCAGCATGCCTTTTAACCACTTTCTTCATCATGTCCAGTTACTATTAATACAGACCACAACCCCCTCACCTTTATTCATAAAATGCGCAATTCCAATCAGCTCCTAATGAGATGTTTGTCCAAGCATTTTAACTTGGAAATAAAACATGTAGCTAGGAAAACTTTTATTTAGCCAATTTGTTGTCGTGCATTGTTAAATTGTGTTTGTTTTTGGTCTATCATTGACCATCTGGGGTGGAGGTGTTATGTGCACCTCATGTAAACCCTGGCCCAGAGTCTTATCTTTTTGCCTTTCTATGTTCTTATTGGTTGAGCTGGGCATATGAAAGGAGGTGGATCTCAGAGGTCTTTTTCTCCCAGCAACAGATTTCCATTGGCCACATTGCTATATTTTGCTTACCATAATTTGTACCTTTAGTTTATGGGGGGAGTCCCAATCTGTTTCTTTTAGTTTAATTAGTTCTTCCTTTTTTTGTTGGGCTCCCTGTCTCTTGCTGCTTTTTTATGTTGTGGATGATTAGCGTAAACAAAATAATAAAGTTTAAACGTTCTGGCATTTGTCTGTCTATTATGTTATCCATCCCTCCTGACTGCTATTTATATCTGGGACATTACACATTAAGTTAATTTCAAAAGGTTTTTGAAGATTTACTCTTCTTTGATCACTATTGAAAAATAATAATTTAAAAAAAGCGTTTAGACTCTTTTTAAACTTTTTAAGACCACTTTAATTGTAGTTCCCAGTCATTTGTGAATAAGAATGCATAGGTATTTAACAATCAATAATTTGTCAACAAGTAAAGATTAAGATCATGCCAAATATAATCATGATTACTATGGTTTTTATCAGAACTAAGCAGTTTCCCCACATTGCGTACGATGCAAGAAAGTTTTATGGAGAAAAAAAAAAAAAGTGGAAATTTTGAAGTTTGCCGAGTGTGCTGACTGTAAGACTGAATGATATACCAGGTTTAGTACTGTACACAGACCATACAGGAAATGAAAGACATCTGAGACGGAGAGAGAGGAAAAAGAGAGAGAGTCCAAATGTGTGTGGAGAGTGGAGTGTAGTGGGTTGGCCAAAAGCTTTTACCACTGGACAGCGGCCAGCGCTCCTCTGGCCAGTAAGAGCAGAGATGGGGGTGGTGGGTGGTTTCAGCTTATAAGTCCTGTTCCAAATTCAACGGGCCTCCTCAAGCCAGCTCTACTACACCGCCTCTTTATTTCCTTTCAATCTACCTGTCAGTGCCAAAAAAGCACCCCTCTATTCCTTTATTCCTGACCCACATTCCCCTGTCAGCTGTCCCCGCTAAAACAAAAGGCCCAAAGAATTTCATAATCAATCTTGACGGAGAAAAAAACCCCAATGTCTTTCTTTAATTTAGTGAGCAGATGGCTGAGCCAACAAGCACATCATGACTGCAAATGCCACTGGGTTGTCGTTAGTCGAACGTCATGAAATAATATTCATTTTAGTCAGTCATGGCAACTGATCATTTACCTCACATGCACCATAAACAACCGACTGAATGAGTTTACCTGATTCATATCCCAGCAGGCGATGCAGTAGTGTTTGCTGAACAGACTAATACGTTTGCAGCAGGCACTATAGGGAGTTTGGGCATGTGAAAAGGCAGATCCTTGGAGCTTACGTTCTTTTTAGCACTGTATTCTCACTAGGAGGTTAAACAAAGTGCAAAGGGAAGAGTCCTGGAAGCCCTTCCCTTTTAGGTACAGCTGTTCTGCATCAGACTTTTCTGGCTCCATTGTGGTGGAGTGACTGAAAACATTTGATTTGGCCTTGATGGGCAGGTCAGTGAAGTAGATGGACACTGATTAGGAGGGATGTTTCTTTTATAGAAATTTGCAGTATCATGTAATTAAATGGAAAATCCGCTTAAAAATCTGTTACCACAATATAAACAAAAAGTGAGCACAGAGGATCCTAGCCTACAGTCTCGATGCACACAAACTTGAAGTAGGCTTCAAAAGAACAAGCTAGTTGGATTTTTACTTTTTGAAATTGCTTGCTTGCTTGCTTGCTTTTAACGCTTTTTTTCATTTTTACCCCCGATCTTACTTTCTTTCTCTAATCATCTTACATTTCATTCCCAGCAGACAGAGAAGTTCTATATCTCACTCAGGATATGAGTTAGGGTAGGGCTGCAAAATATATCGTTTGATGTCGCAATGTGTGCATTCATAATAGTCACATCACAGGATCTGCCATGTTGAACTGGGATTATATTTGACCAGGAGCCACAGTTCAAAACATTTAGTCATTGGAGATTTTTACCATAATGGAGCAAACGTTTATCACTTGCATGTGTTTTTAAGGCCCGCGACTATGAGCAAATGAAGAGAGCTTAAAGCCTTGAGGCTCAAAGAATTGTACTATTTGAAACTTTAATAAAAAATATTTTATAGAATTATTAATACAATGAAGACTGTGCAGTACTATTTTACATTTGGATTATTCAATTTCTGTACCTAAATTCTTACCAAACAGGGTTATTTATGTCATCTGGTGAAACGGTATTCATAACTCAGAAAAACAAAGCATCGCAATGTCAGATTTTTCCAATACCGTGCAGCCCTGGGTTAGAGCTTCCTCTACCGTAATAAACCTAAAACATAGATCGACACAAAAACTCTTCTCAATTGGTGAAAGCTACAGTGAATATCGATTTATCCTCAATCTTGAGTTTAAGGCTGTATTTCCGCGTTTTAAAGTGTTGCCTGCACTCTACTGGTAGTTTAAACACTCTGTAAATAAGCACGCAGGCAGAGCCCTGGAGGGTGTGAGTGAGTGCTAGGTCAGGCTCAGGCCAGCTGCATCATGATCTCCCTCTGCTGTTGTACAGCCCACTGCCTCCAACAACAGCATTCATTCACACAGCCTGAGCACAAACCACTCACACAAACACTCAGCCTTATGTGCCATGCCTCTGCTTCGCTCTCAAGCCATATGAAGACTTGGCATTTAAACGTGTGTTCAAGAGAGACTAAGATGACTCTAAAGCACATGGATGGCTTATTTGGGGTTGCAGCTACATCCTAAAAAGCTTTAAGATGTCAAGAGTGATTTGGAGCAGGATTGAGAATCACTGAGCAGTTCACTTCACCTAAGGAGACTTTCAGGACCACAGGGTAAAATGTTTGTGGTGGATGTGTGTGGGATGTCTCTGATTTCTCACCTATCTGCAGAGGGTCTTTCACAGCCCTCACCCTATAGAGCTGCTCGCCACGCTGAAACTCATCAGGGCTGCCGTTGGCCAAACAGGAATATAATCTGCAACAACAAATACAGGAACGAAATTAAAAGCAGCCTTTAAAAGCTCATTCTGTCATATTCTAAATCTTAAAGGTCCCATGAAATTAAAATGAAAACATTTTAGATGTTAGTTTCAGTCTGTTAGATTTAAGGATATCTATTAACTAGCGTTCTCCAAAACAGTGACAAAATTAATGTTTAAAAAATATAAAACTGACATAAACATCCAAAGCCTGCAGTTTGTCACTTCGGCCTTAATGGGTCAACAATTTTTTTTCACATTTTTTTACTTCAATTTCTCATCAAATCTTGACCAATCAA
The DNA here is from genome assembly GCA_903798125.1 of Danio choprae. Classification (NCBI taxonomy): domain Eukaryota; kingdom Metazoa; phylum Chordata; class Actinopteri; order Cypriniformes; family Danionidae; genus Danio; species Danio choprae. Next base: position 5,424,830 of record CAIGQW010000302.1, on the reverse strand, counting down.
ATGCTCTCTAGAATCTGACATGCCCCGCCTCCTTCAAGAAGCTTTTCATTTGACAATATTGGCTGTTTTTTTTTAAGGGGAGGATCCACTCTATATCCCACCCTCTCTTTGTTTTTTCAGTTGAGATTACGTCAAACATTTTAAAGAAATCTTATCAAAAGACCTTTAAAATGAATTCTGGTAACATGCTGATTGGTCTTGGTTGAGCTTAAAGGGCCTCTATTGTGCCTTTTCAGATTTTAGCTTTCATTAATTATGAAAGCTATAAAAAAGTGAAATAAAAGAATAAATTCTGAACTGCTGAAATGAGTCTTCAGCAATTCCAGTTTCACTTCTGAAACTTCTACGTTCATTTGTAAACAAACATCCATAACACCGGTCTACGACCTTCACTGGCTGCCCTGAGAACAATGTCTGCTTGACCAACTTTTTGTACAACGCTTTAAAAATGAAATTAGGAACTTATAAAATGGAGCACTAATAATAGAAACACTTTAAAGGCAGTATATTAGCTGTTATGAGCTCTGTGGGCTTTCACCTGATGTCTTCTTCATTCTCTGGGAAGCTCCAGTAGGCGATTCGCAATTGCAGCTGTTCAGGAACGGGAGGATAAACCTTTTCCACCACCTCGAATGGAATATGGAAGGCCACCTGTTTGGCTGACAGCTCCACCAGAGGGATGACTTGTCCATCTAAGAAAGGAAGTGACATCAGAGTTACTCTTTCTGCTGCAGGTCATCAACATGCTCAAACTATGAAATGACTGACTTCAATGGATATTTAGCAGTGATAAGTCTACTCATACCATGATAAAACGAAGTTAATTTAATTGGGATAAACATTTTAACTTGACTGAACAGCTGTTATACTGTTTGTTCAGACCAACATCAACAGTTGAAATGCTGTAAATGTGACAGGGAAAGCAACATCTCCAAACAACAGGTTAAAACAAACATTACTGAAGCATGTTTTACAATAAAATACTATTTCAGTCTTTCTAGTTTTTCATGTTGCATTTAATTCAATGTGTTTAGGCTGTTTTTTTGTAATGCATGTTTTTTTTTTTTTTTACTAAATTATATTTACATGCCCAAAGTCACTGCTATTATATAAACCTACAAATAGACTTGTAAAAGTTATTGATTGTCTGATTGTAGTTAGTTTATCTAATCACATTAAACCATGACTGTGAAGTGTACATTTCAAAAAATGTAATTAATTTCATGAACAAACTTTTACTTCATGTCATGCCAACGAGTTCACACAGTTAATGACACAGGACAAAGAGACTTATTTTTTCCTGTGTAGACGGAAGGAAGAAAATGAAAACAAGACTAAAGACTTGTGTATATTGTTACATTATATATAACATAATGGTTTTGTGTGTTTGAATGTGAATGCAAATAGGGCATACTTCGAGATTAAAGTTAAGCAAAAGACAGAAATGTTTACTTCACAGCATTTCACACACACACACACACACACACACACACACACACATACATATATATATATATATATATAATATACTATTATTAATAGCAAATATTTATTTCTCAGTAAAAGTTTCTCAGTGTTCTCAGACTATTTTGCAAAGTATTTTGTTGACTTTTGTTACAGTGAATATCAGAGGAAGCATCTAAACCCTATATTGGTGTGCTGAACATTTAAGTTGGTGTGAGTGGCCAGGCCTTGATTGTAGATTGATAAAATCCATAACATTCCGGTCACAGGCACTCCACATTAAACAATCAAACTTGGCATCTCAGTCAAATAGCTGAACAATAGTCACACACATGGCTGCAGTTCAAACAACTTGTTTTGAAATGAAGGAAAAATGACTGAGAAGTGAGGTTCATGACCTTAGGCAACCTAGTTTGTTCCTGAACCAGACGGTTCGTATACTCAAGGCTAACAGAGAAAAAACAAGACAGCTGCCAAAAGAGACTAAACGCTGACCGCTGGGAGGAGTGTGTATGGTGGGGGGTTTCAGTATACTCCAGGGTCCTGGATTCAAGTCACCAATTTCCTTCAGACAATGATAAAAGAGGCCATGCAGTAAAAATGAAAAAAAAAAAAGGACTTTCAAGAGCATGTGAATATTTGTGCCTTCAGCCTAAAGTGAACTCGGCCACAGGTTTCAGCAACAGCACTCATTATGAAACTTTATTTGCTATATTGAGCCGCAGGGCTGTAGTGACATACTTATCTTATTGGATATTATCAAGATGCGTCTGAAACGAACACCAGCATCAGGAGGTCATTATCATAACAGAGCTGCAGGCAGTTGGACTGTAATCCACTGCACTCGGTCACCTTAGAGCAGGATCTCACATTACATTCACACACAGACACTGCACTGATACGCCGTCACTACACAACTGCCAGAGGAAGACCTCACATGATCAAATGAAGCATACACTTTCCAATATACAGTAACATTGCATATAAAAACAAACATTATGCATTACTTTAATAGCATTAGAGCACAGCCTAAAGGATATCACTGCTTTTATAAAAGGGCTACTAGATTTTAAAAACACTGGGGACACAAACTTGTATAATCTAGTGAAGTATTACTGGACTTTAAAGTGATTCCTCAGTGAGTTTTAGATGAAGAAAGTAAATGTCTTTGAGAGATGCATTGAATCATTAAATCAACTAATTAACTTAAACTGTGATTCATTTAAGAACAAAAGAAGTGACTATCCTCATGTCTGAGCCACAGAATCATTTGTTCAACTGAGTCATTCAAACAGAATGATTCATTACAACCAAAAGATTGTCTTTATGGGCCTGTCTCAATACCTTAGCTTGTGGTCTTTGCCTCTCAAACCCAAATTATACACAGTCAAACGGACAGAATTTAAAGTATACTCTATTTTATATAATGTGTGAACATGTACAGCAGAATGAGTCTTTGTTGTCCATTGTCTGCACCTACTTTCTCAAGAAAATATGAATGGCCAAAAATTGAATTCATTTAAAGTAGAACTGAAGACATCTTTTAACCCCCTCACAAAAGCACTGATCAGTTGGTTTTCAATACTTTGCTAATATTGTTCCATTTTAACCATATTTTTTCTGACTTTCAAACATCGATCTACATAAAGTGTTATATTAGTTTTTATCGATGCAGCAATGTGTATATTGTATATTTGGCTGCATTGTTTACTTAATTAGAAGAATCAAAACAACTAAACTGAGAGTATTTTAAATGTTGTGTGATAAATCACAATGGGATAATCCACCCAATGGGATAATCCATTGTCGCTTAAAGATGCACAATGCTTTAGGAATATTTATCATTTGCAGAAAAAATAAATTAGTTAGCCATTCCTAAGTATCCTAACATTCCTAAGTATCTTCCAACTTGCCAAAAACGTGATGCGTGCACTCACTCCCAAGAGCCTCAATTCTGTTCTATGACACATGCTGAGTAAAGGATTCAATTAAACTATAGTAGATTTTCTCATTTTTGTTCTTTTTCAAATCCTTTTAATAGCGGCGCAATAACTTGCTAGCTAGTTACTCAAATGTATAGTTTACATAATTTAATTTCTGCCGCTTAATCCAAACTTGTTTGAGTTCCTTTCTTCTGTTGAACACAATGAAAGATATACTGATGTAGGAAAAAAGCAGCCATTGACTTCCATCCTACTATGGATGTCAATGGATGCCTTTTGCCAGCATTCTTCAGAATATCTTACTTTCTGTTCAACAGAAAAGACAAAATCATAAAGGTTTGATGAGGAAACTTTCATTTTTGGGTTAGCTATCCCTTTAAATTTCATCAGTGTTTTCTGAACACTACAGATAAATCCAAAATGGGCAATTGTCAAGTACTGTCAACAATAACACTAGTACATTAAACTCCACATAAAATAATTATGCAAAACTACTGACTACATGCAACTTAACGCTGTACCATTACTATATAGGCATGCCATGATCACATAGCAGAGCCAAACCACATCATTACCAGCCACCCACATAACCTAAACCAAACTGTCCAAAGATAAAATGCTAAACGACTTCAGAGATGACTTACCAACACCACAAGTTAATACAAAAATACTTCATAGACAGACAGTGGGAGTCATAGAGACCAACGACTTCGCAGGGGACAGGTGACTCATTACAGGTGCTGACAACAAACAGCTGCGCAGCAACAATACGAGCATGAGGGCGACTGAGATCCCAATGAATCAGGCGGCACACTCACAGCAAGTCTTGGCTGACTAAACCATGGTGACCAACAGATGAGGAGTTAGCACAGGCTGCGAGTCGTGCAAGACAGCTTTGTCTTTTGTGAGGCAGTGAATAGGTGAGACGGTCTCTCATGAGAAGTCTGCCGTCCCACTGCTCCATACCCTCCAACAAACAGAGAACAAAGACACGGAGTGCTACATAAACAGTCATGTCTACGTGATTGTATTCCCTCAGTTCCAGAGCCAAGAAAACAGGCATGTGAAATGCCTCCGATTTACTTTTAGGATAAATTCAGATTACAGACATTTAAAAAATAAAAAAGTATGTTTTGATGTCTCAAAGTGGGCTGTGCAAGATCAGCAGTATTATGCAGATTGATCAAATGGGGCTTTTTTGTTTTACCACAATTCTCTGCTCAGAGGCAGTGACCTGCACAATACAAAGCTCTTTTTACAGCTCTCAACTCCACCCAACCCCCTACAACACTCACTCTCAATCTAAACACCACACAAGGCCTCCGTTTTCAAACCCCCTTAACTCATCCAACAAATGCTGCTCGCTCTACTCATGGATCTCTCTACTTCACAGCTGACAACTCTCTCTGCACATGCACACCATGGGGCCTGAGGTGGACCGCAGTTACAGGCTGACTGACCAAATGCAACACAAACTCTGTGCAAACATTATTTTAACTCATCACAGCTGTGCCGCAGTGTCATAGAAGATTTACTTCTTTGAGAGAAATAAACGGACGATTGCTAGAAAAGTAGATCTGAACTAATACATCCGAGTTTAACAAAACTGCAAAAACAGTTGAAGAGGCAGTTCATTCATATACTTATCCTTTACTCTTCTGCAGAGCACAAACAAAAACATATTTTGATGAATGATGGTGTTCAAACAACCCGTGTTGGTTTGTGCTGTACATTTTTATCAGTTCATCCATAATAAAATTACTTGAAATCGAAAGTTCATCTTAATGCTGGTAGTCATGCTGCATCCTCCTAAACTTCAGAAAAGCACACAGATTAAGTCCTTTTCCATACATCTTATATTCATCAAAAGTTGTTTGAAAACTCATTGTAAATTTCATAATGGGATTTTTTGGGGCGATTTACAGTTAGACTGATCAATTTGAATCAAAGTTTGAACTTAAAGAGATAGTTCACCCAATTTTCTCACCATTTACTCTCTCCCAAGTGGTTTCAAACTTTTATTCTTTTGAATTTTTAAGTCTTTCATATATAAAAAAAAAAACAAATATATGGTTGTGAATGGTTACAGGTTTCCAACATTTTTGTAAATATCCTCTTTTGTCTAACAGAAAAAAGAAACTCTCAAAGTTTTGTTTAAAACAAGTAAAGGCGAGTAATGGTGACCTTTGATTTACCTCAAATTGAACTTAAATCAAAATCTAACTACTTTTGATTATGGCATAACAGCTCTAAAATACTTCCTTAAAGGAATTATGATAGGAAAAAATGCACTGAATAATGATGCTGTAGCATTTTCGTTAAAATATTAATAACAACAACAACAAGGGCTTAACTAAATGAGCCTCCTGTTTAGATTAGTCTTATATTACATAACTTTTTGTTGTTACAACAAATCCATTCATAATGCAAAACAAACTTCTGCAGTACTAAATGCATTTATGTCAAGTTCTTGACTTGTTTTAGTTGCCAAATAGTGATGGAGAAAACTGCATAACAGATGGTAATTTAAAGTCACCAACCATATGCTGACAAAATAACAAAAATTGAAAATTTGTAATATACCATATGCAATTACTTTGGCATGTAAATGTTTAAAATTGTTTTAGATTATTCTAAAAAAAATAGCTCCAATGCAAACCATGAAAATATTAACCAAATTGGCCAAGCAGGGCGACGTATGGAGCCACAGTTTGACTTGGTAGGTCTAAACATGCGGGCCACGTGACAATGTTGTCCATAAGTTAAGAATACATCCTAAGGTCAAAGGTACAGTTATGCCAACTCACGGGGTGTTCACGTTACAACACATTAAAACAATCATCCACCATTACCTTTAATCTTCACAGTGGGGGAATTTGGGCCGGCAGACTGTTTCCTCCATCCTCTCCAGTTCTGGCAAAGACTTTCTGCCTCTGATATGAATGAGCACAGGGAGTCCTCCTCAAAACGGTCTGAATCTTCAAAGGAGAACCTCTCTCCGTCTTCCCACTCAGCGAACATCAGTTCCATCACATCTGCTGTGTGAAGACCTGGACGCCTCAACTGAACGTGCCTGTGCGCTCCTGTTGTTTTGAGAGTGACACTCGCCAAGGGGGAGGGGAAACTCACACTCAACCCAAACACAGCGTGAGTGGCCCTAGGAAGTCCCTCAAGAAGACTGTGTTTCTTATAAATATAGATTTACTGTCTTAAATTGAGCATTTGTTAATCACAAGTGTGGAGTTAAACCATATTTTTTTTACCCAAATTGCTTAAGTTCTTAAATTCTTTAGTTCTTAAAAAAACCGACACAACCCATAACTAAAATTCAAATAAACCTACAGACTTATCACTTTCCCCCCTTAAATAAGTGGTCTTGCATTGTCAAGTACGAACTTATAAGTCGAAAACACCTTCAAAGGTGTGTCGTTGGACCTCTTACAATTTAAATACGATTTTGACCCCTCTACAGTGGTCTGACTGCCAATAAGTTTTCAAACTGCATAGCAAGTTGTGTTATTTGACAGCATTAACTGTAATAAGTTGCTTGTTAGTGAAGTTCGGGGCTTTTTAGCAAGCATGAGTTCTTTTCACTCAAATGTTCATTTAAACCCCCTCTCCTCTGTTTGTCCTATCAGCTGAGCCTCGAGTCCCTCGGCAGCTCCACGGCTAACAAAACAAAAGAGCGGTGAAGAAAACAAAAACAGGTCCCCGAGTACACCTAACGACCCTCCGCGGGTTTATTTCTCTTAAATAAGGCCATATCACAACGGCAAACCCGTGTTAACCCTAAACAACCCCTGATACGGTTGTTTTTATTTCGATCGAGGTAGCTCTGCTAACTCCGAGGAGCTAGTCGGGTTAGCATGCTAGCTTTTCTAGCTAGCCCGAAATCCCAAACAATTCAAAAACTGTCCAAATAAGCGCTGACACGGCCTGTGCTTATGTCCCTACATATAACCAGACGGAATAACGCTGTTTTGATGTTTTGGCACAAAAGCCTTGGTCCCTAATCCGAGTCTTGTCGATCCACTGGGTTACCCAAAACAGTGCTCTTATCTCAGCATTGTGCCTCAAAGTGGGTTTACAGTAAAATCAGACGACTAGAATGCAGAGTTGACCCCTCGACCAGGACAGACGTCTATTCGTGGAAAACATATTTAATTGTCTTTATGCCACCTCTAGCTGCTTCGACTCTGCCTTCTCCTTTGTTGGTTAAAGCTTGTCATCCGCTTGTCTTCATGTGCCACCGGCCGGTTCTCTTTCAGTCCTCCGTTTCCAAACAGCCAGCGCTCTCCGGAACCAAAATGTCTTTTAAAGCCGACAATTTGGAGTCGAGATCCCCCTGTACTCTCTGTTCTGCCCCCCTCCTCGCCTCTCTCTCCGCTCGGCTCGGCTCTGGAAGATGAAGATGGCTCTTCTGCATCAGCTGATCCGCACTTCCGCTCGACGTTAAAGCCAGACAAACAAGCTTCCAAAATTCACCGCATAATATAAATGTGTGGCAGTTATTTGTTTATGAGTATGTCGTTTTGGTACTTAACCATAAATCATCTATTATGCATTTCAGCTCTTTGATTTAACAATACCTGGGTATTAAAATTACCCAGTACTGTGCAACAGATTGTCATGGTTTTGGACTGTGTTTTGAAGTGAGACTTTGTCAAGTAGCCTATAATATGATATTGTGACAATATTCAAACACCTTAATTACAATATAGGCCTGTATGTTTTTAACCTTCTCAACCCTCCCTCTAACCAATTCATTTTATTCATTCAGTGAGTATCACCTATGTATCACGTGTGTGTGTGTGTGTGTGTGTGTGTGTGTGTGTGTGTGTGTGTTTTATTATTATTTATTTTTTGTTTGTTTGTTTGTTTTGGAATTTGATATCACAAATATGTAATAAACTGATTTTTCTTTTCTTTCTTTGACAAAAACAGGTATAATGATACAGCATTTATTAACCTTTGTTTGGTTACATTAGAAAAAAAAACATTTATGTTAGTTCACAGTTGCATTGACTAATTGTAATAATAATGCTGACCCTCGGCTGGGTCAGTTGGCATTTCTGTGTGGAGTTTGCATGTTCTGCCCGGGTTCGCGTTGAATTTCCTCCGGGTGCTCCGGTTTCCCCCACAAGTCCAAAGAATTGTCCCTAGTGTATGTGTGTGAATGGGTGTGTATGGGTGTTTCCCAGAGCTGGGTTGCAGCTGGAAGGGCATCCTATGTGTAAAACATATGCTGGATAAGTTGTCGGTTCAATCCGCTGTGGTGACCCCTGATGAATAAAAGGACTAAGCCAAAAAGAAAATGAATAAAATGAAGTTATTCCTTAGTTAGTTATTCCTGTAATTATTTTTTACCTTACTTAAATCTTTAAAAATATTTTGATCTCATTAATTCCATGTCCCAAGAGCCAGTTTCTGTGCCTGACGATCGGGTTGTCATGGTCCTAACCTTCGACCACCACCCGTTCCACAATGCACCGGCCCCTTACGGCTCCCCCTGCAGGCCCACCACCTGGATGGTCCCACGTCGCTCCTTCGGGCTAAGCCCGGCCGGGTTCTGTGGGAAAAAACACGGCCACCAGGCACTCGCATACGAGCCCCAACCCCAGGCCTGGCTCCAGGGTGGGGCCCCGGCTGCGCCATACCGGGCGACGTCTCGGTCCTAGATGTTAATTTACTCATAAGGGGCTTTTGAGTATGGGGTCAGAGGCGCTCTGTTAAGGGCTGTGTCGTCCCTGTATGAACAGAGTAGGAGTTTGGTTCGCATTGCCGGCAATAAGTCAGACTTGTTTCCAGTGCATGTTGGACTCCGGCAGGGCTGCCCTTTGGTTTTGTTCACGAGTGAGGGAAGGATGGAACATGAGATTGACAGGCGGATTGGTGCAGCGGCAGCAATTTTGCATGAATTTAAATGTATTGTCTTTACATTTTTAAAGATGTTCTGAGATTAACATATTATTTTAATAAATATATCTGTTTAATAAATCTGTTTTGTTCAAATGCACCAATATATATTATCCATATTCACTGAAATTTTTTTTTTTTAATATTCATTTTCAAAATGGGCTGTACTCATACATGCTGAGCACTGCACATTTTTACATAAATACATCAAAGTTTCACCTTAGGACTGTTGAAAAACAGAACATATCTTTTATTAATCTGAACAGTAAGCACTGCATGGAACTGTCATGGAAGCTTTGTCATTCAACTTGACTATACCGAAACAGCACCACTCTTACAGTTCAATATATTATATATTACAGTTCAAAGAACAACTCATTTGTAAGCCTGTATCTTGTTACATAAATAAATACAACCATAAATCTGAAATAAACACCTAGACTGAACACTGCAGGAAGCAAATGTAACGAAACATCACTCAAGCCCCTTTAACGAAACGTCCATGAGATATAATGACAGACAGAAGTGCGTTAACATAAGACATATTTCAGACGCAGATTCTTCTGACCATGTGTTGGTTTTAAATATGTGCAGTTTTAAGTATAAGTCTGTTATTGTGGATATCAGTCTTTTTGAATTGCAATTCTGAATTTATTTATTACAACACACTACAAAGGGACACACTGATGGAAATAAATACCAGATAGAAGGAAGATGTTTACTCGCAAAACCCTGTTCCCTAAAAAAAAAATAATTAGCTTCCAAAACCACTGAATTATAGTTTCCCCCCCCGGTCATATCATTCCCATCACCAGTTTTGTAAGAAAGTGCAACAAGGTTCCATCAGTTAATGTATTTCCTAACATGAACAACGAACAATACATTTATTACAGTATTTATTTATCTTTGTTAACATTATTTAATGAAAATAAAGTCCTTGTTGGGCAGCGCGGTGGTGCAGTGGGTAGCACAATTGCCTTACAGCAAGAAGGTCGCTGGTTCGAGCCCCGGCTGGGTCAGTTGGCATTTCTGTGTGGAGTTTGCATGTTCTCCCTGTGTTGGCGTGGGTTTCCTCCGGGTGCTCCGGTTTCCCCCACAAGTCCAAAGACATGCGGTATAGGAGAATTGGGTAAGCTAAAACTGTCCGTAGTCTATGAGTGTGAATGGGTGTGTATGGATGTTTCCCAGTGATGGGTTGCATCGCTGCGTAAAACATATGCTGGATAAGTTAGCGGTTCATTCCGCTGTGGCGACCCCAGATTAATAAAGGGACTAAGCCGAAAACAAGATGAATGAATGAATGAAAGTCCTTGTTGGTAAAATGCTATATAAGTATTGTTCATCCTTAATATATGTTTGTAAATGCACTAATTAACATTAACTAATGAAACCTTATTGTAAAGTATTTTTGCAAGTAAACGCAAGAGCACTGATTGTTCTAAAATAAATGATCCCATGTATAATTATTTCCATAGCCAGTTTTGTATTCACTCAAAAATTGTTTTGTTCGAGGAACGTAAATGGATTTTGTAAAGAAATTCAGAGATTTTGTCAGTGAATGCAAAAGGGAAACAAATAAAAATGTAAAAATCATGGTATTTCCATCATTAGTTTTGTCTTCATTCATAAAACCCAATAGAACATAACATGAATTTTAAAAAAAGAAGAAAATGTTTAATGTTTCAAGGGAAAACTAAAATTTTGCATGTAATCATAAAACCAAATGAGTTTCACCATGGTAGCATTTCTTTTACATATTTTTGATTTTTGAAGTCAATGCAAAAGTTATGCAACTTGAAGATAAAAGAGCTGTAGTGTCGTTTTCTTATCGTCATATCTTAGCATTTCCATCGCTAAAACATGATTTGTTTCAAAAAGTAAAAGATTTGTGAACAAATGAAAAAGCATTCAAATATCATTTTTGTTCCCATCTCATATTACAATTTACTATGGACTCACATCTGCTATTTACATTTTACTGTGGACTATTTTGTCCATCACTATGGAGGACGAAACCTGCAAAAACAATAAATAAATAAATTAATATGCAAATAAATGAGTAAATAAATCCCTAAATTCCTGCATAAATTAAACAATAAATAAATAAATATGCAAATAAATAAATAAATGTATGAAAGAATCCACAAATTCTTGCCTAAATAAATATATAAATAATTAATAGTGCGGGCAGGTAAATAATTAAATAAATTACACGAATGTTGGGGGAATAAGAAAATGCTCCCCCTTTCAAACGTCTATTCATTCTTGAACGTAGTTTCATAATTACTTTTCCTCAGCTCAACATGCTAATGAGAGTGTCTACCAATCATCAGAAGGTGGTCTTTATGCCATCATTGGTTGATCGTTAGAGAAAAATTGCATGCAATTTTTTTGACTGGCTTCGGATGACTGATAGACACTCCCATTAGCATGTTGAGCTGAGGAAAAGTAAATACGGAACTACGTTCAAGAAAAGAGGGTGGGGGTGGGGGGAGGGGGGGGGGATCAACTTTCAGTTTAGCATTTTCTTAGTCCCCCAACATTCGTGTAATTTATTTAATTATTTACCTGCCCACACTATTAATTATTTATATATTTATTTATGCAAGGATTTGTGGATTTTCATTTACATTTTTTTAGTTATTTGCATATTTATTGTTTTATTTATGCAGGAATTTAGGGATTATTTACTCATTTATTTGCGTATTTATTTATTTATTGCTTTTGTGGGTTTTGTCCTCCATACATCACCATGTCACTAAAGAAGCTCCACGATATCCAGCCAGTCCAATACTTCATATCACTGATATTATCTCACTATGTGTTGTGTGGAGATTGCACTGTTGTATGTATAAATAAACTGAGCATTACCTCACACTGATTTTCTGCATCCCAAAAAAGCAAAGGTAAGCTCATAAGTGTCGTACCCTTTAAACCTTCAACAAGAGCACTACAGTAACAACCAACAAATAAGTGGAATGTTGATGATTATTTTACATCAATGCATGCCTATTTCTTATTGTAATAAACTCCAGCACAACGTGTTTAAGTGCAAAATGTGAACTTACTTTAAGATCCTGATCCATAGACCTCCCACATATGGTCACTTATATGGCATGCAGATTAGTGCAAAATGACTTATTTACAAAGGCTTACGCGCAAACAACCTTTAAACTCTGCTCACATAAGGCAGCCGTTCATCAAAAAGCACACATTTGTGGCTTCATGCTTTTGTGCATGATCACGAATGCTTCAAGTGTACAGAAATGGAATTGAAATGGCACGGTGCAAATGGTTAAATGTGCAGCACATAAACCAGGATCAAACCAGCTTTAAACCTAATGGCCAGCTGGTGATGCTTTCATTCGTAGGCATTACATGATTTACACTACGGTCGACACTTTGGGATCAGTACGATTTTCTTTTTTACATGTTACTCAACAAGGCTGCATCTATTTGATTCAAAATACACTTAAAATTGTGAAACATTACAATTTCAATTAACTGCATTCGTATTGAATCTTGTTTAAAATGTAGTTGTTTAACATTAAACATAATTACACTCCAATTTTTAGATTTTGTGCTCGGTTATGCTCAATTATTATTGGCACACACACAGTCATTATTATTAATAATGATGACTCTCATAATTATCAATTACTCGCCTCATAGTTTGGGAACTGTGATACAATTCACTTGTTATGGTATTTTGATTATAAAAAGTTTAAAAAGCATAATTCTGTACTTTGACTCTTGAATCATTTAATGTGTCCTTGGTGAATAAAAGTAAACACATTTACCATTGTATTGCATTCTACAACAGTTGTCCCATACTGTTTTCAACACTGATAATAATAGAAATAACTAATAACAACTAGTAACCAATAGTAGTAACTAATATTAATAATAATAGGTTTCTTGAGCGGCAGATCATCATATTAGAAAGATTTCTAAAGGATCATAGAGTAACGATTCTGAAAATTCAGCTTTAAATCACAGGAATAAATACAATTTTAAACTACATTCAATATGAAAATAGTTGTTTTAAACTGTAATAACATTTCACAAGTTTACTGTATTTTTAATGAAATAAATGTCTTGGTGAGCAAAAAAACAAATCTTACTAATTCCCAATTTTTAACTGGTAAAATATAAATATACAGTATAATGACAATGCGGTAAGAGGTTTTAACATCAGCACTTTGATATCACGCTTCTGCTGGGCTGTGTGTGACTTTCTCAATCCATTTCAGAAAGCGTCCGACCCGTGTATATACACCCGGATATGAAGGGTCGCCACAGCCGTGACCCCAGGAGATGATGCCTGTGAGCATCCAGTGCCCACCGTCGCCTTGGCACACCAGCGGACCCCCACTGTCACCCTGACAGCTGTCCACACGCCGATGATTGGACAAGCTGCCGGCACACAACATGCGGCTAGTGAAACGACTGCCATAGCGCTTTTTACACTTCCAGGAGGGCAGCAGAGGAACCCAGGCTTGCAGCAGTGTTCTGGAATACTCAGAGTCTAAGACAAGATAGAATAAAAAAAAAAACTTAAGTATATCTTCTTTTTATTTGTATATTTGATATATATTTAAATTATATATTTATACATTTATATTTTAAATTAATAATTTTTTGTTTGCAAAAATAAAATGCTCATAAAATGCTATTTATTTAGGGAAAGGATAACTGACTTTTTTATTTTTAGTTAATATCTGGCCTTTTTCCCTCAGAATTACAACAACTTACAAACTCACAGCTACATTTCTTGCATTTCGGAAAAATGTTCGAGAAATAAGAAATCATCAAATAAGGCAAAGAAATCCTGCAGTATAGAAACAGAAAACTATTTTTAAACATTTACATACAAGGCCCTTTCTTCTGGAATGTATACTACTAAATTTAGTTATTTAAATAATAAGTAAATGAGATCAGAATTGCAAAAAAGACAATTAACTTGCTATTGGCAGAATATATACATATATATATATTTTTAAAATAATAAATTTATGAGATATGAACTAAAAAGATTGCAAAATTGCAAGAAAATAAGTAAGAATTGGGAATTTGTCGCAGTTAACTTTATTATACTTTTTTATTTAGAATAAATTAGCTTTTAAAACTTTATTTCATACTTTATTTTAATTTATTTGACCCAGAATTGGTACCTCAAGTCTTCTATACCAAACTCTTAGGGCTCTATTTTAACGATGTAGACGCAGGGCCCTATTATACACCCGGCTATTTTCAGACCAGTGCAATCCTAATTTTCCCGTTTTCCGCCACGTTGTATAAAATTAAATCCATTTGTGCTGCTTTGTGGACTCATGGGTGTGCCGGTCTATAAAGGAGGAGTGTTAAGGCGCATTGTTGGCGCGTTGCTATTTTGAGGAACTAAAATAGACTGTGCAATTGACCAACTGAAAGCAGGTCTAAAGTCCAGCACAGAGCGCGTTAGTTGTGTGCCTTAAAAGCCTACACATTGCTTAATACACACAGGATGTACAGCAATAAGCAAATATATTTACAAATGTAAAACAATTGAAGGAATAAATTATTACAAAAATTATTACTTTCTACATAAATATAAAAACCACTGCCTCCATGCCTTCTTCATCTCAGGTTTTTTTTTTCAGTTTATTTACGACAACTTGCTTTTTCATTCATTCATTTTCTTTTCGGCTTAGTCCCTTTATTAATTTGGGGTCGCCCCAGCGGAATGAACCGCCAACTTATCCAGCATATGTTTTACGCAGCGGATGCCCTTCCAGCTGCAACTCATCACTGGGAAACATCCACACACACTCATTCACTACGGACAATTTGGCCTACCCAAGTCACCTATAGCGCATGTCTTTGGACTTGTGAGGGAAACCGGAGCACCCGGAGGAAACACACGCAAACACGGGGAGAACATGCAAACTCCACACAGATATGCCAACTGACCCAGCCGAGGCTCGAACCAGCGACCTTCTTGCTGTGAGGCAATCGTGCTACCCACTGCGCCATCGTGCAGCACAACTTGCTTTTGTATGATGTTATTATTATTAGTAGTATTATTTATTATATGCATATTTATATTTGTTTTATTAAAAACAAGCTTAGATTTGTCCACCTGTCAGGTTTTGGACCATATGGGGCATAGCACGTGTGTTTGGACATAACTCAGTTTTTTGACCACACTTCATTATTATTGTTCATTTATTCGTTTGCTGGAAATTAGAACTGAATTTAGAAATAGTTTTGAAACAAATCTTTGCGCTTAACAAACGAAATTAATTATGTATAGGCTAATGAATGTCTTCAGTGGAGTGCGTACAACACCGTTTCCTTATGCATAAAAGAGAGAAAGAGAAAGTAAAGGCCGAATCCTCCCACTGCAGATGGTCTGTTTAACTTTTCTCGCTAATTTGTAAGTTTTATTACTTACAAAGTCTGCCATGTAAATAGCAAATGCATTTGCTATTTAAATGGTGAAATTTGTAAGTGGAAAAACTGAATGCTTCACTAGAGTTAAACAGACCAGCGAGGATAAAGAACGAGCCTCCTACATTTGGCCTCTTTACTTTCTCTTTACTTTACTTTTACTCTTTAATTTACTTGTTTACGTTTGTTGATAAAGAAACGGTGTTGTACGCACTCCACTGAAGACATCCATTAGCCTACATATTTAATTTCATTTGTTAAGTGCATTTGTTTCAAAACTATTTCTAAATTCAGTTCTAATTTTCAGCAAACTAATAAATGAACAATAATAACGAAGTGTGGTCAAAAAACTGAGTTATATCCAAACACACGTCCTATTCTTATGCCCCATATGGTGATACATACGTCTCCAAAACCCAACAGGTGGACAAATGCGAATTTTTCTTAAAACAAATATAAATATGCATATAATAAAGAACATTGCAAATTGTAATAACATTATACAAAAGCAAATTGTCATGAATAAACTGAAAAAATCCCCCCGATTTTTGTAATATTTTAATCCTTTTATTCTTTTTCATTTGTAAAGATATTTGCTTATTGCTGTACATCCTGTGTGTATTAAGCAATGTGTAGGAGTTTAAGCCACACAACTAACGCGCTCTGTGCTGGACTTTAGACCTGCTTTCAGTTTTAGTTCCTCAAAATAGCAACGCGCCAACAATGTGCCTTAACACACCTCCTTTATAGACCGGCACACCCATGAGTCCACAAAGCAGCACAAATGGATTTGCTATTTAAACAATTTGGTACAAAGCGGGAAAATTAGGATTGCGCTGGTCTGAAAATAGCAACAAATCGTGCCAAACACGTCTTGCGCCTTATTGTGCCGGGTCTATGATAGGGCCCATACTCTTCATCGGTATGTTGAAATTACTGTAAAAATGTTTATGAGTTTCCCAGTACCTGTAATACCCCAGCCGGTGATCACACAGGCGATGGGCCTCTTTCCCTTCTTGCTGCTCTGAGGTGGAAGGCAAACCGCATTAGTGTGCGGGTTAAAGGCCACACAGTTCCCACCTGTGCCCTTCAACTTCAGCAAGGCAATGTCATACTCCCAGCCCTGACTGTGGTACTTTCTGTGGATCACGATTCGCTCAGGAGAAAGACTGCGCTCAAAATCGTCCCGCTCCTCAGTGTGGTAGTCGCCGAGCCGCAGGACATAGCGGGAGGCATCTGAACCAAACCTGAAAAGAAAATAAGAGATGCTCATGTAAAGCATGTTTATTAATTGGCAACATAGGCCTAGGTTCAGCAGAGAGCCACTAGATGTCAGTAGAGTCTCTCTTTTACCTTTTGAAACAGTGAGCAGCAGTAATGACCCAACAGGAGTTGATGAGAGTCGCCCCACAGAGAGGATGCGAGCCTTTTGATTGAGACCTGAGCCAAAGAGACACTTGCCACGGCCAGTCCCCCCTTTATGACAGACAAATGCCCAAAAAAAGAAAGAGAAAAAAGAAAACAAACACAATTATTGGAGATTTACATAATTTTTAGGTTTAAAAAAATATATTACTGCATATATAAATATATGAATTTATTGTATTTGATAAGTCAATTAGCAAAACAATTTTTCAGAATTAAATTTCTTTTTCAAAACACGATATCTGAAAATTTTTGCAAATAAACTCTTCATATAAGTGTTATGTACTGATCGTCTGGCAAAGCGGAATATTCACCATCATTCAGTCACATCTTGAGTGTCACATGATCCTTTAAAAGTCATTCTAATATGCTAGTTGTGTACTCAATAAATATAATTTTTTTTCATCAACTCTGAGAACATATCTTTGTCAATTTTATTAGTTCTTTTATGAACAATGTTTATCATTTTTTTTGTTATTATTTTTTATCGAAATGTTATGTATCATTATAAATAACTTTATTAAACTATTAATTATGGTCACTTCTGTTTAAAAACAAAATCTTACAGACACCAAATTGTTGAAAATTTTTTAAAGTATATTTTATTTATTTTATCATTTATTTGAATTGTTGAGTATATTTTAGGCAATTTTCAGATAATGAAAAAAATTAATTGCATTAACTAATTTAGTAGCTTACAGTGAGAAACCCCTTTACTTTCTTGATATAAAAAAGACAGAGAAACACATTCTTCAAAATCTCTTCTTTTTGCGTTCCAGTGCAGTCATGTACTTTTAAAAGGAAATTTGGGTGATTTTTTTATTTATTTGTTTTTTAAATGACTAATTTTACTCAAATCCAGATTTGCTGTTTACTCTCAAACACCTGCCTACAATTCAGTTTTGGTGTCATATTGCTTATATTATAAACTACAAATGTTGTATATTGTTCTCTTATGACCACAGTGTTATAATACAGAACCAATGGCAGCCAGCCAATAAACACTAGTATAAACACAAAGCACATGTTAAAATGTAAGCAAATAAAATAAGCCCTGACCGTAGAGACTTGTCTCCTCCAATGATCCTCCTCCTGCGTCTCTGTGTTTTCGGTCTCAATCCACATTCCTGTTTGCCAAAACTACTGAACTTTACCGGTTCGGTAACATAGTCACAAATGACCCCTGCGTCCTCACTGTGCCTGCAATCATGAGCGTCCGGCCCGACAGCTGAACACTCACCCAACGAAACCTCTGTCCCAACACACTTCACATTATCCAGATGGATGGGTCCCTGGCCCTCGCCAAAATAAGCCATGGAACGAGCCTTTGAGACACCACTGAATTAAAAAGAGGAAGAAATAAGTGTTTAAGATGTTACCTTTATGTTCTTTGCTTGTATGAAACATGCTTACATGAATCCTAGCTGTCTGCAGACCACTTGAGCATTGATGTCACTCCAGCCATCATCACACACACTGCCCCACTGAGCGTTAATGAACACCTCCACACGGCCCTCCTTACGGCTCTCTCCGTCCACCAGCCTCACCAGCGGACCTGCAAACACAGCACACAAGACATGCATCCTCTGTAGAGTACAGGTACATATAGGGTACATTGAGAATAAGATTAGCTACAGTCTACAGAATCAAATACACGATTAAAGGATGATGTAGTGAAAAATAATTTCCCTTTTCCAGCACAAAGGAATTTCATAAGCGATTTAATGCACACATTCGGTGCTACAGTTTGGTGCCTAATTAAAAATAACAGAACATTTGTATTAATTAAATATTTAAATGATGTGTTTCAATGCCATATTACATATCACCATAGAATGCCAAACTAAAACAGTTTGTTTTAGATATGCTTTAGATAAATTAGCCTACTGATTATTAACAGTTCAGGCCTCAAGGTTAGCATACACTGATTTGATCAATCTGTAATGAATTAAATGCTATTGAAAATAATTGCAGATGAAAGGGGATATGCTGCATAAAACATATGACAGAGTAATTGGTGGTTCATTCCGCTGTGGCGACCCCTGATAAATAAGGGACTAAGCCGAAGCATAGTGAGTGAGTGAAAATAGTATAATTACAAGTTATACTACTATTTAAAAACAAATATAATTTCTTAAATTCAAATTTGATTTATCTGGCAATTGTATTATGAAATTTGGCACAAAAAAGAGCCATGATTTGTTTGCAAAGAGATGCTCCTTTTATAACATGAAACCCTCAATATCACCAGTTCACCGGCTTATTGTTTCAAAATTGTTTAATATGAATAGGCCTTTTACCATTATTTTGCCTTGAAAAATGTTTTAAAGTCTTTTAAATTAATGCTTTAATTTAATGTAATTTTATTTGTTAATTCCAATTGAATAACAGAGAAGAACAGTGTTTCTGAATCATTTATGTAATTGTTTATGTAAGTAATAAATTATAATTATTAAATTGTTTATAAAAATTAGCAGCTTGGTCAAAATCTAATTAATATGTTGACTATTTAAATATTTGGAGTTTCAAAAAAAGAGAAGCACTGTTGTAGGAATCAATTAATCTTCATATTAATGTAGATGTGCTTTCATTGAGCAACAAGTCCATTTC
Organism: Danio choprae; assembly: GCA_903798125.1. Classification (NCBI taxonomy): domain Eukaryota; kingdom Metazoa; phylum Chordata; class Actinopteri; order Cypriniformes; family Danionidae; genus Danio; species Danio choprae. The sequence goes on along the minus strand of CAIGQW010000302.1, from coordinate 5,405,040 downwards.
TACTGAGTGCAATCATTTTTGCATGTGTCCTAAACATATATAACACAATTTTCTTTTTACTCACGTGACTCATAAATATGTAATTATATTATGCAAAACAGATTCTTCATTTTGTTTGGTTTTGAAAAGTACAGAGTGCAACTGCTTTGTCTTGCGTAACATGTAGTAGGATACTGTACAACTCTTGATGATGATTAAGTAAACAGATGTGCTTTACATAGAGTTTCCGCACCTGTAACAGGAGCAACTTCGGGGATCTCATTGTTCTGTCCTTCTCTTTCACAGCGAATGCCCACATCCTCACTGTGAGAGCAGTCATGCTGACCCCACTGAGAATGGGCACAGTCCAGCAGAAAGCTCTCTCCTCCTTCACAGGTTACCTCATCCAGCAGGATCAGCCCTGTACCCTCGCCATACATCCCAACTGGAGACACCTCACCTCGCCCTCTGATGGAAAATATGGAAAAATATGGATAAAACTTTATTTTATGTTGCAAGAATATAAGGTCCTGATTTGACTCCATAGGAAAAAGGAACCAAAAACAATCTCAAAAGATTGCATGTGACTTTAGTGGTTCAACTGTAAGTGCCAAGAACACTTTGGGGCAGCAAAAAAACAACAACAACAACAACAACAACTTCTTCTATGTCTTCTTTTACCTATTTCGTCTCTCCCACAACAAGTAAGGGTGTGCTTTTTATTATGGGCAGTCCAATGTATGAGACGTACATGAGTCAGCAGCTCAACAAGCAAACATTGTATCACCTGTAGTAAACGCATACCCTGATCTGGTCAGAAGAGAAGATATAGGGCATATTTACAGTTTTTTTGCCACACAAAAGTGCCCCTAGAGCTTTGTATGATTACAGTTGAACCACTGAGGTCATATGACATGTTTTGACAATGCCTTTGGATAATTTTCTGGACATCTCATGGCCTTTGGTGTCTGTTGAGGATGAGGGAGCTCCGATTTCATCTAAAATATTGTCATTTGTGTTATGAAGATGAACGAAGATCTCAGGAGTTTAAAATGACATGGGGATGAGTAATTAATAACAAAATCTTCAAGGCCCTGAAGGTCATTCATCTTTTAGGGATATATATATATATATATATATATATAT
>CAIGQW010000302.1:5370618-5393915 GCA_903798125.1 Danio choprae | reverse complement strand
TAGTTTGGAGGGAAAAAGTTTTTTTCTAAATACCAATTTATGGCCACAATTTAATCTGCAATGTTCATCTTGCATATATCCTCCAGCGATGTGCTAATGAAATAAACTTGTTTCATTTGAGAGAAGAGTAGACATCTTATAAAACAATTAGATTTACCTCATCCACTTGACCAAAGGCAAAACCAAACTTACCCCACTCTCCCATTTTACATTTACAAACTCCAAAAATCTGATGATCTCAGTACAGGCAATTGCAAATGAACATCCTGCTGCCACACGTCATGCTCGCAGACATCTAAATATTCTATTTGTTCAAGTCTGTTACAGACCGTCTTTAATGGTATTACATAGAAAGGAAAAGGCGTAGAGTGTCAGACGGAGATAATCTCAGCCCACAGAGATACAGCAACCAGATTTCAACAGCATCAGCTTGGACAAAGATGGTTGATGACAGACCAGCACAAAGAGATCCAGAGAGCAAACACATACACTTTCTCAATGACAGTATCAAATGCATGTGAATGATGCGAGACAATCAATGCGGAGGAAGATGAACAGACAACAGAGAGGATCCTTGAGGTCTGTTAGCTGACTGTGTGCTGTGAGCAATAAACATCACTCAGCTTCTGTACAACAACAGCTACACTAATAGGACGGCTATGACACTAAAACTCACCAGAGCACCTTCGCTGTATAAACACAAACGTCACGGTCCAGCTAGGACTTTTTCTAGGTCAAATGAGGCTAGACTTGAGACATCTGCAACCAAGAGCTCTAGCCACAAATGTATTTACATCATTTGCCTTCTGTTTTATGTGTGTGTCTGAGCTATTTTAAGTACAATAGCAACTGATTTATTATGAAGTGAGTGTCTTCTAACACTTAAACTTAATTTGCAGTTGTATAGAATAGCCTTCTGGCATTGAGGATATACAGTTGGAGTAAAAATCCTGTGAAATTTTAATTCTTTTACAAAAAAAAAATCCAAGTGCTGTTTAATGGAAAGAAGATCTCTTGTCATGTTTTAACTTAATAGTTTTAATTACTCATTTATAATATCTAATTTCTTTAGTCTTTGCTATGATGACAGTACATAACAGTCTACTAGTTATTTTGCATGATAATAGTATTCAGCTTAAAGTGCAATTAAAAGCCTTAACATTGTCATATAGATTAATTAGGCAAGTTAGGTTATTTAGGCAAGTCATAAGTCAGCAGTGGTTTGTTTTGTAGCCAATCGAATAAATGTACTTAAGGGTCTGATAATATTTATCTTAACAATTTATGTTTTTTCAAATAGAAACTGCTTTTATTCCAGTCAAACTAAACTAAATGAGTCTCTTTCTAGAAGAAGAAATATTATAGTAAATACTGTGAAACTTTCCTTGCTCTGTTAAAGATCACTTGGCAAATATTTGAAAAATAATTAAAGTTTCACAGAAGGTAAAACTTTAACCCCCCCCCCCCCCCAATAAAAAGATGTAAGATAAAGTAAGTTCTTAAGTCAGCAAAATATAACACTCTTCCAGACGTTTTTGGATATTGTAATGAAAAAAAAGACTTACATAATGTGACTTTCATTTAATATTTGCAAATGCAAATATTGGTCAAAATGGTAAATAATTTTACAACAATAATTATTAGACTTTTTAGGAGTTTGCCTACAACCTTGTCATACATACTGGTGTGTGAATACTTTCACATGTCTAGAATGTATTCACTGCATAATTGAACTAATTATAACCTATCCGGGTCATAGTATATCTCTAATGTCTAAAACGGAACATGGGTTAGTCATGCTAGACTAAATAAAGATAACTGGCTAGCTCAATATTTTGAAGAAACAACATTTTGTACAGCTATCTTTTTTATCTGTTCATCATTTTCAAGCTACACTGAACATATTATATATGTGTTTCGGTTGCTTTGTATCATTTAGACACAAAAATAAAAGTATATTTTTCATAAATATGGAAATTCTGTCATAATTTACTCATCCTCCACTTGTTCCAAACCAGTTTCAGCATTTTTTCTAATGTTCCACACAAAAGAAGATATTTCGAAGAATGCTTGAAACCAGTAGCCATTGACATCCACAGATTTCTTTCTCACAATGGATGTCAATGGCTACTGGTTACCCACCAGTGTTTTTAGAAAATGCTGTTTTGTGTGTTCAACAGAAAAGGAAATTCCTAAAGGATTGGAACACTTTAATGGTGAGTAAATGTTCATTTTTGGGTGAGCTATCCCATTAAAACTCAATACACTACTAAACCAAAACCACAGACTATATGACCGAATGAGAAAAGGCATTGAGTGGAGCTCACCCTGGTGGCAGTCGCAGTAAGCCCACCCGACGGCTCCAGACTTCTGTCTGAAGAAGCACCAGGGGTTGGACTCACGGTCAGGGTTTCTGCAGTGGTTGTGGTCCCCCAGCCCACGCTCCAGGTACTGAAGCATGTAGTCTGGAAATTCAGTCCATTTTAGACAGGAAAAGCCAGCGTCGGTCTGAGACACAGATCCGTTGTAATAACCCAGCTCAGTGAAGCCCTCAGAGCAGGACAGAGGCCCTATGGGAAACACATCTTCGGTTCAATTCAGCATTCAATTTCTTTGAAAAACCACCTCGACAGGGCATAAAAGGACAAGTCAATGCAGTGCTGTATGAAGGCTTTTGGGATGAAAAAGAAATGTAAAAGCATGACCTATAAGACCTTTTTTTCAAAGCGGCAGGGATGCAGGCTGAAGGTGGTCTTATTTTTTTTTGTAGAGGTTTCTGTATCATTGAAACCCCTAGAGTGCCTCTTCTAGATGTAGCCCAGTGTGAGATACTAATGATGTCTTTACTGCAGTGAAGACCCGCTGTGATGAGTCACACATCCACACCTGACACGCAGTGATACACAATCTGTGAGTGTGATAACTTTTTTTTATCAATAAATAACCAAAAAATAAAAATAAACTAAAATAAAATAAAGAACAAATGCATTTATTTATTAATAAGATTAATAAATATTATAAATGCAAAAATCGTATTAATGTTTCTAATAATATAATATAATGTTTGTAATAAATTGTTTATATATAAAAAATACAAAACTATATACACTGAAAATAATGGATCGATCACTGAAAAAATCTAATTCACTAGATTTTCTTACATTTTTAAGAAAAGTGGTTGCAAACAATTTATATGTGCTGAATTTAAACAAACCAATTCAGTTGAACATTACGAAATTTAATTTGTTTGTTTAATTCAGCTTATATAAATTGTTTGCAACCACTTACCTTAAATTAATGACCAATTAATGATTTTTTTTCAGTGTAGATCCTGTCTGGAATATTTATCACAATAATGATTTGATGATATATTTCATTATTTTTTAAATATTTATATTTTGCATTTTGATCAGTTGTCAGCAAGAAGTTTTAGTCATTTAAAATATACACAGTAATACAATTAAATGTGATATTTTAGTAAATATTATTATTTACTTTTACTCAAAAATGCTAAAATTTTGGGTTTAGCATCATATAACATCATCCCTATCCTCATTTATATTACGATATAAACAAGTGTGTGTGTGTGTGTGTGTGTGTGTGTATGTACTATCCCTTACATGTCTCCACAAGTATAGTAATACCAGTAAATTTTGACCTTTGGACATTTGTTTTGGTCCCCATGAGAGAAATGGCATATAAATCACACAAAAATGAAGCATTTTGAAAATGTCAAAATTCAGATTGTTTCCTGCGAGGTTGGGTTTTGGGGTGGAGAAATTGAATATACAGTTTGTACAGTATTAAAATGTAATGTCTGTTTAAAGTCTCCATGAATATAGCTGTACAACTGTATGTGTTAAGTGTCTGTGTGTTAGGTAGAAGGTCACACTGCCATTTTCCAAACAAATTGCTGTAATGGTATGATCCTGATTGCAAATGTGTTTTTGCTTTCTTGCATCAGTTAATCAGGGAAGACTGATTTTCCAAATGATTTTAATCAAGGCCATTAAAACATTGTGACTTTGAGGCATGGTGACAAAATTCTGTGATCTAGCAAGTCTGAGTAGCTGGCAGTCAGAAACACTGCTGAATTCATTTGTAAGCATTTAACAATCATTTAATACAGCAATTTATAACATATAAACTGTATTCTTATGCTGTTCCCCATATGCTGCCAGTCATTTCTCTACTTCATTAGACTAGACTAGTCTAGAAATGGAAAAGGTCCTGGGCTTTGTGCCCACCATCTCAGCTAAAGTCTTAAATATTCTCAGACAAGAGGCAGATGTTAAATCCATCCACCTAGACAAGAGAAGCACATTTAAACAGAACTAGTCTTTTTTTATAAGGTGCTTTAGAGGCCTTTATAAAAGGAATGAAATAAGGTATACTCATAGAAGACATACTTTAAAGCAATTAAAGCTTTTCAGAGAGCATAACACACATAATAATTTTAGTTTTAATCAAACATTAGTATAGGCAAGTATAACAGTTTTACCAAAGGGAAACCACAAATACATGTCAAAAGGGTAATATGTTGGATAATCATCATGTGCCTGCTGTCAGACAGAGGCCAGTATGTCCTTGTCTCTCTTTAGAAACAGGTGCTAAACCCTCATGGATTTCATACCCCAAGAATCATGAGACAAAATGCTTGCAAATGTAACGCAAGAACGGTATTTACACCTGTACGCATATTTAAATCTATACCCAGAGGACACATAGCATAACCCTGTCTCTGCTTGTGTAGATTGATTTAGCATTGGCTTATTGAGCTGAGGCCATGCACTTCAACACTGATGTCCAAGATAAGCATGCTGGAGCCAAAGCATCACTAAAACTCTATTACGTTCTCCTATTCTGTCTATATTATTCCAAACATAGCTGTAAACAAAGCACTGAAACAGAAGTATCATTCTTAATCTTATTAAACTGCATGTTTATCATCAGGGAACAGTATTGAATTTCCAATCTGAGTTGTTTTTAACCTTCATCTATTATGCCTGTCTTGATTTTAATTAGCCTGAGGGAGCAACAGAGGATGCCTGACATTTATCAAAGGAAAAGTCTCTTGATAATTGAAGATATATTTTTGACTTTGGATGCACAAACTAATCATAAATCTGTGCTCTTTTATTACTAGGCATGTATGTGTGATTTACTGATTATTACTAATGAATTTATGCACAGACACAATACATTCATAGTGTTTCTACACACATTCAGGATAATGTTTTGATTTGTCATGTCTATGTTGCGGTGTGTAATTCTGAATGAATCTGTGCATCCAAATATAAAAAAGCTTGTAGAAAATATATTTAATGTGAATAATATTTTAGTTGAAGCTTTACTTTACTGGAAATAGCGAATGATGACAAATTAAACCTAAAGAGGATAAATGGACCAAGCTTATTTTCATGATAAATGTGTGATGAATCATGTTTAAAATACCTCATGCCAGCCCTACTTAAACGAGTAGCAGTATAATATTGCTGTATATTTGTTATATATGGCTGTATATTTGTTTATATGTTTGTCAAACAGAGGAATATTTTTAAAGAAAGTTGTAATAAAGGAATAACTAAAAGAACAATAGGTCGTTTTAACATTTAATTTATGTATAATACTTCTAATAATAATTCCTCTGGAACAAAAAACAGATGATTAAGACCAAATACTGTCATTAAATATACCCACTATTATATATTTCATGTTTAACTACTATAGAGACATACATCAGATTCCAAAATAAGTGTCTGTGGTAAGGCTGATGTTGGTGGTTATGTAAGTTATAGATTTGAAAACGGAAATATCTGAAAACGGATTATTTCAAATAGGCAAACTCATTATTAATAAACAGCACATATGAAGTCTAAATAACTGCAGTTTTGACTAGACTCATAAAAATACTATATTACGTTTAGTCAAGAGTTTAGTCAAGAGTTTAGTCAGGTTGCAGGAACACTGTTCTCACTAGAATATCACATGGTTGGAAAAGGCTATCAGCCAATCAGATTCCAGAACCAGACAGAAGATGTGTGTATAATATCCACACACATACATATAAATATAAATATATATTACCTCTAGAATCTTTTTAAGTATCATAATCGGACATGTGTAGACCATATATTTATACATTCAATTCTTTGCAATAGCAATCATTTCTTACATTCATGCCTTGTCTTGTGAGAGCTCATGTTTCATGCTGTATGTCTGTCTGTACATACAGTAAAGCTATTTGCTGAAATAGCATCAGGGTAGAGTTCCAGTCATATTTCTCATGGCGTTACAGTTATAGAGCATGATAAAAGACCACCAACAAGACTCCTGGTGGTATCACAAGAGACTAAATATAAGGGCTTTAACGACTGGCCTGTGTAAAATAAATCTGCAGATGAGGCAATCATAGAGGAATCTCACACTGCCCCAGCATGAACTAGGAGTAGGTTGACGGTTCTGTGGGAAGACTGAGTATATTTCAGCATCCTGCCCTAAGGATGACAGTGTACAAACCTGTCCAGGCTTGGAAGGCAAGCAATGCAATAAAGTTCACAGAATATGAATATGACACGTGCAATGTGTAAAACCAGTGGGGCATTCAATCTCGAATTAGCTACTCCTCGAAACCCATCAATGCAGCAGTTGTTTCACATCCATTCACTGTCATCAGTAAGTGTTTGTGCGTCACTCATATTACAGCATATTGAATATTAGGTTTCTCTCCCCAGAAATCTTGTCTGTGAAGGAATTGTTGCGGTTAAATGTTTTTTTTTTTAACTCTGCCAGAGGAAACCATCGATAAGCAAATCTCTTGACAGATGAGTGGTTTTGCATCGGTTGATGTTGTATTAGATATAGTGCCAAGCTAGGATGTGGTTATTGCCATTGAAATAGATGCTCTTTAACTGAACAAAAACACTGACATTTCAGCAGCAACCAATAATGATTATGTGTTAAGCAGCATAATTAAATCTCTCAAGGAAATGTTCACACCAAATAGATGCTGGTAAATCCATAATTCTTTGAAAAAAAAAAGTTATTCCAGTTTACATCTTCATTTAAAGTAACCCTTTATGCTAATTTAAGGTCCGTAATTTTGTTCTTAAAAGTCTTTTAAAATAATTTTGCATGCATGCTCTTTTTGATTCTCTCATAATACACAATGCAACAATTCTTTTCTGACAATGTCTGAAATGGTTGCTTCAAAGATTCTGTCTCTCTAAACCCCTCCTTCCTGAAAGTCTACTCTGGTACAGATTGGTCAAAAAAAAAAAAGTTTGACACCAGTGGTGTCAAACTCCAGTTCCTGGAGGCCCGCAGCCCTGCACAGTTTAGTTCCAACCACATAAAGATGTCACATAAAATGTCAGAGAGCTATACTGTGCAGAGCTGAGTTTGACACCTGTGTAATTAGACTGTTATCATTGGTCTACCGCTCATGTAGTGTGAACTCGGCATAACAGGATTCATCAGAAACGAACGCCTAATGCATGAGATTCTGTGTAGATGCTGTTGGTTTGTAGGCAGCCAGTAGGCAGACCATAGGATTTGCCAGGCAATACTTGAAAAGCATATAATAATAAAAAAAAACCCTCAAACATACAGACTTGTGACCTACCTGAGCTCTGTAGTGTATTCAGGTACGCAGCACGCTGTCCTGCCTATGAAGACAAGGTGGAAACAGAAAGTTTATGTCTTTAAATAATAACAAAAGAATTTTATTTTCGTTTTTAGACATATACTGGTACCATGGTACTCTTTGAAGTGCCATGCTAAATAAATGTATTATCATTTTGTGTTATTTTGTATTGGCATTTTGTAATAAATACATTTAAAAAGTGCTACGGCATGACAATTTGATCCCATCAGCATACCATTTTTTTGGAACGTGAAAAATAAATTAAGCGAATAATAACATAGGCATAAAGTAGGATGTTTTAAAGAGACCTATTTTAAGTTCAGATCATTTGAACTGTTTGGGTTATGTTTTGATGTTTTGTTTTTGATCTTAGTAAGCAGCTGCCAGCCTTAGTCAGAGGTTTTCTCCCTGGAGGAAGGTTATCAAAGGTATCCGTTCCTTTACGACAGGAAAATGTCACATAAAGACACAAGTTAACAGTGTGGAGCAGCTTTGCTTTAGCAGTGCTTCAGCTTAGATCAAAGCACATGCTAACAGGTTGTAAATACAAATGAGATGCACTTTCCTTAAACCTTCAGACTTCAGTGTAAGACAGATCTAACTATGTATATGTCTATGTATCTATCTATGTATCCATCCATCCAAGGCTGGATGATATGGCATATACAACTACCGTGGAATAATTTGGAAACCTTAATGGATTTATTATTCCATGTATACCATGACATGTAAATAAGTGGGCGTGGCTAACTTCTGTGAAGTGTGAGTCTGAGCAAGTACCATCATGTGACACTGAGGGAAAGGCTGGGAGTTTGTCAAAAACACTTGTGTGTTTACATAAGTATATTTTCATATTTAAGATTCTCTCCTGTTATGTAAGTGGCATTTGTTTTATAACTGCAAAAATGTTAATTGAGGAAGTTTTAATAATGAATTTGTCCACACAACTGTAAAATATAACATGAAGGGGAATCATCCAAGTTCATGTTTCATATATTACATTCATAAAGGTCCATATAAAAGGAAAACATTAAATTAAGTGAAATCATTTTCATTTTTACTGTATTGAATTTTATTTATTATATAACACTATTTTTGTAGATTTTTCAGAATAACTAGACTACCTATAAATAACTACATGTATACCACAAAATAGACTTTTGTAGATACCGCCCACCCCAACCATCTATACTGTATATAGATATAGATAGATCATCTATCTATATCTATATACAGTATATATGGATGTCTGTATGCACTTGCATGCATTTTGCACACATCCATTTGTAAATTTGTCTTTCAACATGCGATTCTGAAAGCCCCACCGTTGTTTTTTTTATTAAATTTGATATTTTTTTAGTGTTTAAAAAGAAGAACAGCATGCAAGCACACAATTCGGGACAAAAAACTAACAATAAGAAGAGAGTGGTTAAAGTCTGCATGAGCTGGAAGTTCTCGACTTTACTTCAGTAATGTGACATTTTTTCCGACTGAAATTGAATACTGAATAGAGAACAGAGATTTATTATAAATCTCCTCTTCACCACCTCTCACTCATAGAAAAAAACAGTTCAGGAGGTGTGTTTAATAGCGATATTCTGGCCGTTAATGTCAACCTGATGTCTTCAGAGACTTGTTTTAGTTGGCTTTATTTCTTTATTTTTAAGCAGATGATAATTTAATTTGAATTAAGTTGTATAGATAAAGTGTTCACCTCAAAGAAAGAAGTATGAGCTAACAAAGTACATTTTGCCAATTATGAAATTGAAATGAATATGATGAAATAAATGAATATAATTTCATCCGGACTTCAACCGGTATTCTGCACAAGCCAACACAATAATAAAGAAATGCCATCCCAGAGGGGAAGCATAGTCTGCTCATTATATGTAAAGCTTAGGTTAGTATATTCTCTCAAATCATGAAGGAGGCAAGGTATATCATGTCCTGTTTTGCTATATATCTTTGTTAGGCAAGGACAGATAGCAGACCAGTTAAAGATCATTTTAAATCAGATGAAGCAACCTTAGGCTGGTTTAATGTTTTTATTTTTATTTTTATTGTTTAGTAGGCCAATCTGACAATGATATATAACATCTTAAACAATTAATTATATAATTGAACAGTTATTAATTACACTACATAAAAATGACATTAATTGCTAACAACATATGGAAACAGATTCATAAGGGACTTATTTGCATATGCAGGGCTCTCATTACTTTTTCTCGTGATTATTTATATCCTTTAAAGAGCTATAATGAGGGCAAAGTACAACTCAGCCACTAAAATGAACAATGACTGCAGCACGAGATAAAGCCATAATTATAGTGCCACACACTTTCACGTGATTCAAGACGTTAATGTTACACACAGTAGCTATAAGTGACCGCGGCGCCAAAGCGTCAACATGCACCAGAATTAATTCGCGTGTCGACTTCCAGTCTAACTACTAAAATTAAGATTAGGAATGCATATCATATTATAGCCAAGTACGCATTTTGAATGATAAATTTATTATATGCAGCTTACAAACTCGCCCTCAACTCCTTTAATTCCCATATCCCATTATTACGTCAGGAGTTTTCCCGTCATTTTTCTTTCAGTGTAAATCACAGCTAGTTTGACTGTTTGTAGTCTGACTGAAAACTCACGCCAGTAAAGCAAACTGCGTTCACATACCTCGCCGTAAACGCCGACAGAGAAACCAAAGACAGCAGCGATAGGGAGAATCCCTCTGATATCCATCCTGTCATTGACCGTCCGTCCAGCACGACTGTCCCATCACCGCTGTCCGCGGGCATACGGACTAAAAGTGGGACGCCTTCCCGCCTCAGAATGTTTACAAATGTTTATTACAGCCAAATAAACATCAAAAAGGTTCAGAAACAGCAAACAATGTTGTGTAAAAGTTCTAAAAGTCCAGCGACACGACTGACACCCCTCTCATGTTGAGGTCTGCGTGCACTGTGAGGTGACGCTACTGAAAGAGAAGACACTCCGCTCCAGCAGCCTCGACCAACACACTACACACTATAAACATTTATGGAGCAGAGAGGCTGTGTCCTACGGTAAGCCGTTTTAACAGTTTGCTACTTTTAATTGCATCTCTTGTGTAAGTATTCATTAAGATGGCCAATACATAATGTCAATATTGACCATCATTTTCATATTGGTAAACACATTTTTTGCACTTTGCATTGTAGATTATGAAAAGCCAAAAATAAAATGATTGGGTGGACAAAGTAAAGGATGGGGAACAAATAAAGATAATATGATTGACTGCTATTTAGAGAATAAATAATTTAACATTTCAGGATCATGTCACATAATTTGCAATTCTTTATTTTTTTAATAAATGTTCACTTTGAGTTGGGAACAACAGGCACGTAGTCTTTAGCAGAATTTGTCGAATTATTTAGTCTATACCCAAAATATATCCCCGATCTCCAAATCCAAGAATAACACCCACCGGACACATCTTTTCTTTTAAAAAATCTGTCATGCTCATCACCATTTACTTCTTTTTTTGACTTAGAAATTGAGTATTTTAATTAGTTTTTCTTTAGCAGTAATGATTTTTAATTGATTTCCATTTTCATTAAAAAAATACTTAAAAGGCCTGATGTCATGAGACATCATTTCTAAAGCAAGCATAAAGATCCACCTCTAAGCATCAGTGGAGCCTAGATCAAAATGTATAAATGTGCATTTACGTGCATTAGCCCCAATTCACTAAAACAACATAGTTTCATAATTTCCACAAGTGCTTGTTCTAGAGTCTGTTTTTATTTACAAATTGAAAACAGGTTAATCAAATAAAATAAAACAAAATACAGTTTTTATCTCCATGAAATGAATATCTGAATAACTCAACAGACCCTGTACAACCTACCAAAAGATGTGCCTAAAGCTTAAAAACAAAACACAGGCCTTCTGCAGTCACATTGCAAATATGAAACAGGCAGTCAACGAATTCCTGCTCTTATCCATAACTCCTGAAAACTCTCTAACATGGGACAAAGGGCACGTGTTGATAAGGTAGATATTGTTAACCACTTGGACAAATATATTATTATTGTTTAAATATCTTAGCTTTCACCAATTTCATTTTAAATCCCAGAGCCTAAAGCTCACCTTGTTCTATATTGTTCACCTGTGTACACAGACACTTGAATGCACCTCATTCCACATTGTTCAGCATTCAGTAGAAGTCAACAATACCTCAATCCCTTACTCATAACTGAATAAAAGATCAAAGGCTCCTTTAAACCCCACCACAATTAAACACATTATTCATATGATTAACATAAGTCTTCTATGCTGTAATTCATTTATCTGGGTGATCTGTTTACTTCTTGATACATAAAGAGAATTAACATTCAATATTGCAAAGATTGTTCAGCCTGGCACACTGGTGAAGATTACATAATTTCTTAAAATATTGATTTGATGCAAACAGCCATGTTCTTTCAGCTAAAAAAAATGGTATCACATATCAGGGAGCTTAAAAAAAAAGAAAAAAAGTTAGCTTTCTCTTATCAGATGCCCAGAGGTGTGGCTGCATTGCTTGGCATTCATCCACACTCTGTTCTGGGGTGTTAATCTGGTTTATACTCACGTTATAGGGATTGGAGATCGTTTACTTCATACAGTGAACAAGACAAGTTGAGGTCATCACTTTAACGGAAATTAAATCTCTGAGGCATTTATTTGGTTGATTATGTGCAGCTTTAGCTATTTTAGTCCTAAAGTGATTTGGGCTGTTCATTGTTACATGACTGATTTCTTGACTGAAGTTTGTTCTGTTGACAACTGTTCAAAAGCTGAAAAATGTTGTGACTGAATAACACGGCATTCCTTTGGGGCTTAAACACATTAAACTGCAGACAACTGTAGATAATCAGCCTAAGGAAATGGAGGGTAGTGTTATCACAGGACGGCCATGGCTAAACTGCATTAAGAAAACTAAACCATGGTCACAGTGTTTCAAATCACGTCAGTCAAAACATGAAAACTATTATCGGAATAGACTGTGTACTGTTTATTATTAAATATGCTTATAAATGAGTTATTTTGATCTTTAAAGCAGGGCTCTCTCTCGGACAAAACTGATATACTTTGTCCTGGTATGTAACATGATCCAGCACTGAGTACTTCTGCCTTGATCTCAATTTTCTGATAATTGAGAATGGCTGAGACTAATTATATTGTGGACACAACACGAAACGGGAAGGAAAATTGTTAAATAAATAAACCACCAGGCTTCACAGGTCACAGCTCAGTTATGCAGAGGAGATGTAGAAAAATAAAACCAAAAACCAATAGAATAGATCCTAGTGAGATTAGAGGCCATGATGAATTTTAAGTGAATGAAAACGAGGCTGCGAGGGATAGACTTACAGTCTTTACAATGGCACACAATGTAGACAAGTCCTAGATCTCACATAAGTTTCAAAACCGTTTTATGGAGATTTTGTCTGAATTTAATGGAGAGTATAATCCATTGAACACACTGTACTTCAGTCCCACACATCCTCATTTTAATTCATGTCAGAAATTAAATATGCCACTAATGGTCTCATTAAGAACACAGAGATTATCGAAAGAAGCAATTTAAACATTAATAACACAGATTATGATTTCAGAGGACATTACTAAAAATTAAAATCCATTATCATTTACTTATCATTGACTTTGTTTCAGCTGTTGAACACACAAGATGATATGAGGCTGACTAAATGATGACAGATTTAAATTATTGGGAGACTCTCAATTTAGGTGAACGAAAGAACCAGTTTTTCATCCTTTGTTCTGTTTTAATAAGATGACTTACAGGAGTGCAGGCAGCAAAATGTAGCAATCACCAAAAGAGCTTTCAAACCTTATAAATGCAGCTTATTTGCTTTGCGTGCACCTGCTGATGTGTTTTTGGCAGAGTTTGAGTCCCAGTGACAGTTTCATTGCTGTTTTTCAGTAACGCTTTCCACACCCCTTTCTCATCAATTGGCTGGCCCAGTGCACTCAGACTAAAGTCCCCATTAACTGAGCTCAAATAATAAAAGTGTCCATTCTTTGACTAATCTATGATTTTGCACTTTTAGATCAGACTTCCCTGGTTGGGAAATCGTTTCAATAAGGTGTTGACTTCCTCAGGCAAAAGTCGAGCTCCCTGCCTTCCTTGGTTCTTGCTCTTCGCCTGTAGAAAGTGAAATTAGGAAACAATGTTAAATAAAAATAATGACTTCATGCATTTTTATCTACTATTCATACCCAATAAATGTTTGAGTTTTAAAAAAAATCTGGTATAAAGATGCATTTTACAATTGGATCGGATCAAATAAGAAGTGGGCAACACTAAATACAGCTGCAAAATGTTTTAAACTTATTCACTTTTAGAGGTAGCTAAAAATACATTTGAATTGCTTTTATAGTGAAAATATTAGTGTGGTCAAATGTGTTCAAACAGCTACAAAAGAACCACCTCTTCTCTGCCTGTATTTATTTCCTGTTTACTAATTGTGTGTTTGGGGTTTATATTAAAGTGTAATTGTAAAAAATATATACATTTTACCCATACAAATTAGTGATCTTTTTTTTGTTTATTTCTCAGCTGTACGTTAATGGTGTGTTTTGGGAGATATTAAATGATCTACTTTACCACAAAAAAACTCAACTACACCTTTGTCCTGTGTGTTAAATATTACATTTTTATGAAAAAGTCACTTTAAAAAGTATCTAAATTTAATTTAAGTTGTTTCTAGATATTGATCTAGGTGTTAGGTGTACAATTCTGCCATCTGATGGTTAGTGATGAACCCAAAAAGGTTACAGTTTACAAAAGACATGCCGGTGTGTGTTTGTTTGTGTGTGTGTGATTTTGTGTATGTGTGTGAGTGAGCATTAATATTATATTTTACATTTGTGCTCTAGAACCAGGTCTTCATTTCTGTTTGGAAATTTTCAGATTTATTGATTGAACGAAAATATAAAGTTTTTTTCCCCCATTTCTCATTCATACTCAATTGTGGTCATATTTTTTTAAAAATGCTATCAGATAGATAATAATGAAAAGTCACAAAATCTTGTTTCAATAAGATGAAAGGAAACCTTTTTTCTTTTCTTTTTTTAAATAAGGAAAAGGTGACTGGGGTCATGTACAGTAGTTAACATTTGAAGTGAATCAAAATAGTTTTTCAAAATTGTCCTCAGACAAGAATGGGTGTTGTTCAGTTTAGACAACTTTAATGAAAGGTTTTGAACCATTTCAAATGCTGACTACTGTATACACCAAGGTCAATTTGATGGTTAAGCCAATTCTTAATACAGGATTTAAACTTTGCCATGTGAAATTGTAAATTTAGTTTGACAGCAGAGAAATGTTAAACGTAGGATCTTCTCTTGGTGTCGCTATAATTTTCCTTTTTGTACTTCACATTCATATGCAACCTGCAAGCGTTTTTTTGGCAATACTAGATTGAAAGAATAAAAACTGCATACACATACCCTCCCATTAAAGCAAAGTGGGCAAATATGATTCAATTCCAAATAAATAAAAAAATTAAATAAAAAGTCCAGTGTTAGTGGAAATGTCTTAAATAACACATAGAAATTACATAGTTGTCTATATGTAATCTGAATCAGAACACAATACAAGGTATAAGCATTTGTACTAAACGAAGGCTCTCATTCTGTAGAGGGAGATAGCAATAGAAACATGATCCTGCTAGATGCGTGAGGATGCTGTAAACACGGATTCAACAGATGAATATAAAGAACAAAAATAAATGTCTAGCAGGAAACTGAACTGTAAATGGGAAGTCTGTTCGACATAACCAGGAAATGGCAGAGAAGATTTTGCTGGTTGTTCATGCTAATTGCTCATTCCTATGCATTCATCAAAATCATGTTAATTATGGCCATTGAACTGCTTGTCAGCTTTCAGCAGGTTGTTTAAAAGAGGATATCCCTAAGACAGTGAGCTGCATGTCTGCAGTACCTTTTCAACACATGTGTAGAAAGCGGTGATTTCTTGAGGGCAGACTGCATTGTTAAAGTCATTCTGTTTCCAGCAGGCCATAAGCAATGACATTTCTGTAACACAGGTGGCCTCTGTAACAAAGATGGTATATAAGCATGAAGGGTTTAATAAAATAATGCATTTCAAATTTCTAAATAAAAAAGTTACAATTTTACAATAATTTAATAAAAACGTAGTCATTAAAATATTGAAATACATGTGTAGATCCCAAGCCCCCCCACCAAAGGAAAGAAAAAACAACAAGCACATCTTATTTATTAAATTAAAACCACATAGTTGTACAGTGTTGAGACGAAAATTATATCAACTTTTATTTTGAAATAAATTCTGTTCCATAAGTGTCAAAATGTTGTTGATATATGAAGATGAAATGTTTCTAATAAATGCATACACTGAGGACGTCCTGTCCTGTATGAACAAAATGTTTTTTGTGTATTTTAAATGCACTTAATGCTTAAATTTTTGTGGTTATAATGACAACACATGGATGCTAGTCGATTGTGTCATTATAAAAGTAAGCACAATTTTTTATTCACCATAATATATTTTAAGGTCCTTTAACCCGTCTAAAACCTCCCTCAGGTTGTGGTAAATATGACTTTTTGTAGAGAAACCTAGTGTAGAACATTTACTGGACTGAATGCCTATTTATAATTTCACAGACTTTGCATTATGCAATATAAAACAATACATTTCCCTCTCAGAATAGCCACTATAGATATTTGATCATAAAACTAAGCATTTAAACATCATATTGACAGTGATGGCATGAAAACGTATATTTATATGCACTTCATCTAAATAATGTACTACACTGTTATTACACTGTTATTATCAATACATATACAAACATCAGCTGACTTTCTAGCCATATGAAGAACAACTGCA
This sequence comes from Danio choprae, assembly GCA_903798125.1. Lineage (NCBI taxonomy): Eukaryota > Metazoa > Chordata > Actinopteri > Cypriniformes > Danionidae > Danio > Danio choprae. The sequence continues at coordinate 5,377,341 of CAIGQW010000302.1, read as the reverse complement.
ATAAATTGCATATCTTTGTTGAAAGACATGTATTTTTGCCTCTTTGACTATGTCCTGTGTCGTATTCTTCTATAAGAGGTTTGCGAATATTATTTACAATATTTCACAAATTATCTCAGATATTCAACACTTCGACAAAGGATAAATGAATACATACAGAGGTAAGTAAACAAAACGTGAGGTAAATTCTGTAAAAGTTGTAAAATAATATAAAGTTAGCACCGCAAAATGTTTGCTGCACATCCATTAAATCATTAAGAGACTAAAATAGACCGAACAATATATTAACACACATATATACATATCAATAAATGTTAAATGAAGATGTTCTGACCTCCTTTCTTCATTTTACGGATGGGCACCTCATTTTTGAGCACCAGCGGTTTTGTGGCTTTGAGTGCAGGTCTCCCATTCTGTCTGCTCAACAGCTTAGCAACCTTCTCCTGAATCGCCGATCCGCTCATTGCCTTGCTCGCGAGACGGTACAAAAATTAAACAATGCAACAAAGAGAATCGCAGCCTTACAAAACAACACTCCAAATGACACACTAAAATGTCATTGCTAAATACTTCACGTCCTCATGTGTACGTCGCCATTTTGTGCCGTAAAGCGTTATTTACCGTTGTCACGGTTACAGCTACTGCCACTGTCGTAAAAGTATTGTGATTAGGATTTCTTTTCACAGCTTCGTTTATTCAACTTTATAAAGCTATTCTTCTTAACTTAACCTACCTTAAGTTTTGTAAAAATAATTTTATTCATGCTCTAACCAGAGTTGATTGCACTGGGAACAGAGGTAAGTGGTACAATTTAGAATTGTTTTCTAAGGTGTTGGAATTCATAATTTAATAGGAGTCATGTCTTAAATTAGGGGAAATGCCAAGACCTGGTGGTGCAAACTAAATGATTAACTAATTTACCTTTTAACAGGAACTGAACATGTGTTTAATTGTAAACATGAGGAGAGGATGCCTTCAGGTGATGCACGTTTTCCAGTAAAAGTTTTACTCAGGACATGGTTACACACTTAAGACACAGCAGGGTTCTGTGAGAGCACAAAACAAGCCAGAACAAACTTGATTAGCTGTTTTAAAGTACTCTATTAGACCATTATACTATTTTGAAATAAATGCTTATTTCAGGAATTCTGCAGGTAAATGTAAAACTTTTTTAAGACGAAGCAAAGAAATCGTTATCAATAAAGCCAATGGCTAGAAATTCAAACATACTTGGAACAAGGGTAGCAGGCTTCCCATGAGTCATGCAATTTCTTGAATATCATGTAATTTTAAAAGGTCCATTATAGACATTAAAAGTCAGGGAATATTTCAACTCATGGAATATCAGGGGTTTTGTTTGTCACTTTAATTTTATGTGTGTATATCTGCTGTTAGGCTACCATGTCAGGATAATATACATTTAAGCTGCTTTGGCTTCAAAATGTCCACTCAAGGGTGTTAAAAAAGTAGATGACAGAAAAACTAAATGTAAATTGATAAAACTAGTATTAATCTATCAAATATAGGAGAGGGAGCACTTCACAGCCACACAAACATTAAATACCTCAGATTTTTTCCAAAACCTGAGGTAAATTATCCATTGTTGTTCTCATAGTGGATATTAAAGTCCTGCAAAATGATATTCAAGCTAAAAACATTCTAATCTCCTGCAAAGCACAGCAGTGATTTTGTTCACCATTGGTCGTGGATATTCAGATTTTTAGTCACTGAAAGTGAGCAAATGAATTTGAATTTGGCTTACAGTGGGAACTCTGGGGTAGGGTGAGTAAATGATGACATAATTTTTCCCTTTAAACTATCCCTTTAAGACTTTCTGCTCTGATTTTAGACTTTCAAGGCCTTAAATTATGGAAGAGTGAATGCTGTATTTTTCTGACATTTTTTGAGACCTGCAGAAGGTAACCCTTCTTTTTATTTATCTCGATGTTAATACAAACCAAAGCTTTCCCTCTATTCCCAGACAGGCCATTCAAATTTACATATTAAGTGAAACATTTTCACATGGATATGACCGAATGTAACTCTACAGAAATGCAATCCTGTTAATTGCTGCTTACATGAAAAGTACTTGAAATGACGTCACATTTTATCACTCTAAATAAATACGGCTTATCAAACAGAAACTCCCATCATCTATTGAGCTTCAGTTGTAAACATGCAAAAACAAACTTACCATGCTGTGTTCTGTTCTACCTTGCAGTAAAATCAAACAAGTTTTTTGTTTATTTTTAAGAATAATTTTTGATAAATTAGACGACCATAAATCATGCCTTGGTAGAATAATAAAGATAACGATAAGGATGAGGCAATGTTTTTGTCCAAATGTACATATTTCTTGTGAATACAAAGATAAGGCAATTATCTTCTCCCAGTGAGTAGCACAGGGTTGTAAAGTTAGCTTGACTTATTTCCATTTTTTCCCCCTCAAAATCTATTTCGATCATTTTTCACCTGTCGTTTCCTTCGGGGGATACAGTTACAGCTGATAAACTCCAGCCGGCCCATACATTCCATTAAACAGCAGCTTGAACTCAGATCTGCTTTGGTATTCTGACTGTGTCTCTGCTTGTTTGTAACTACCTTGAGTTTTTAGCCAGCTGGAATCATAAACCCACTATTATGATTTTTACACATGCTTAGATTGGTAAATGTTCCTGGAATGTTAAGACTGTTTAGATTGGAAAGTAAATTCCATTTCAGGATTTTAAATTAGCATAGTAGAGGAAAATTACAAATAACAATGAGCTATATGTGGTCTGTGGAAACTAGGTATCATTTAACATTTTTATAAAAATATTCAGTGGTATAGTGTATGTAAGTGTGGCTCTGAGGAATTGTGAAAAAGATTCCAAGTGCTGTGTATTATTTTTTGTGTGCCAACAGAATATGTTGACACGGACAATACGTAAGAAACAAAGACTGGCCCTTCCTGAACTCTGACCTTTCCTGCTCCTGTTTGCTTGACTGAACTAAATTCAATGGCCTTTACACACAAAGTTTTCCAAGAAAGTTTTTTTTTTCTTTTTCTTTTTGGTGAGGCTGCATTTTTACTCAAGCTCACAGTTATAAATCATTCCCTGAAACAACTTAGTTCAAGCTTCATTCAATAACCTGACAAAGCAGCGTTTTTCTTTTTTGTTTTGGACTATGAACACATTGATAGCTGAGCTGTATCAGGAAAAATCCCTCTTTGTATGTAATTGTTTTCAGAAAAGTCAGTTGTCTATAAATGTGTAGCCTAAAAGAAATCACTTTTTGCACTATAAATTATTTAACAAAGCCTTTAGTTATGTAACCATTTAAGCAACTCGTGTTGTTTTAAACCCGTAAAACTTTTGTTTATCTTCAGAACATAAAATAAGTTTAATGACACCTAAGAAATCTGTTGTTTTTTTGTGCTTCAGAATGTTCAGAAATACATTCATTCATTCATTTTCATTTCGGCTTAGTCCCTTTATTATTCTGGGGTCGCCACAGCGGAATGAACGCCAACTTATCCAGGATATGTTTTACGCAGCGGATGCCCTTCCAGCTGCAACCCATCTCTGGGAAACATCCATACACACCCATTCACACTCATACACTACGGACAATTTAGCTTACCCAATTCACCTATACCGCATGTCTTTGGACTTGTGGGGGAAACCGGAGCACCCGGAGGAAACCCACGCCAACACAGGGAGAACATGCAAACTCCACACAGAAACGCCAACTGACCCAGCTGAGGCTCGAATTAGCGACCTTCTTGCTGTGAGGCGAACGTGCTACCCACTGCGCCACCGTGAGGCCCTTCAGAAATACAATGTAAAAATAATTGATGTAACTCAATTTGTCTGATGCAAATATTTTATCAGTGTCAAAACACAAAAAAGTGTGTGCATACAGTACAATGTAAAAAAATGCAGGGTTCCACACAATTTCTTCATTTTGTCCCAACTCAAATTGATTAAGTTAAATTAATTGTTTTTAGAAATTTAAGTGGATTGAATATAAGACAATTAATTGGCAAAAAACATGAAAACTGTGTTGATTCAACTCATATTAAATAAGTAGTTTGAACAAGTAGCAAAAGCAATTTATGAGTGTATTAAAAATCTTCCACATAAATATCTGATGCAAGTTTACCAGCAAGCCATAATAACACATGCATATTGAGTTGAATGCGCAATGCACTCTTACATTTATTACAGAAATGCTGAGTTGTTTTAAAATATGGGCCAACCTAATAGGTGGGTTAACATTTTTAAGTAACACATTAACCATTGAGTTGATCCATATTTTACTAAAAATTGGTTAAAACAACAGTAGTTTTAAAGTGTACTTACTCTTTTCCTTTAGGTTCATGCATTCTGCAAATACACGCTTGTGCATGATTTTATTTTGTTTTCATCCATGTAGAAGTGAAGATTTTGACCTATATTCGTTGAATCATTCAAATATTTGATTACGTTATAGGTGGATGTTATTTCTAATATTTGTTTTATTCTGGTGAAGCACTTTAAGTTGCATTTCATGTACGCAAAAACAAAAAAAAACAACTCTTCCTGCCTTAACCTTTTTGTTAAATCTCAACTTAAATCAGTCAAACTAACTAAAATTAGTATGTTAAACTTTGTATAGCCAAAACAATTTACTTGAAACCTAATTTAACTTATTATATTAACTTAAAGTAACATAAAAAATGTAACATGTTGTCATGACTTTTGTCATATAATTTTTTAACAGTGTAAAAAAGATCTATACAATTATTATTGTTGTTGTTGTTGTTGTTGTTGTTATTATTATTATTATTTAGCCAGGTGTTTACTTTTTTCTGAACAGTTTTATGCTGAAAACATTTAGGTGAAGAGCCTTTTAATGGTGAAGCAGAAATCTGTCAGGCTTCATTTAAATGTTTTGTTATATGTACCAAAAGATAAATTGTGACCACATAAATCCACGAATCCACATTTTTGTGCCACTGAGAGTCTACATAACTGTTTATCTACAACATATTCTATCCTTCTTGTAAAAATTCAAAAGGTCTGCATTCGCTTAACATTCAAAATTAAATTTCTGTCTTGCTCTACTTTTCTCAACCAAGAAATCGACTGAAGAAAGTTTACTCACACTAAAACAACGTTTCTCTTTCTTTTTTTCTCCTTTTAGTCAGCTGTGCTTGCTCAATGAGTTGCATATGCTGCACAAACATACCAGACCAACTAGAGGTCATGACATTCCCCTCCCTCATTGTTGCAGTGAGTATTTGTGCCCATACCTTAATGCTCTGTAAGGCGACCCTGTAACCTGTAAGAATGCAGCTGGATCTCCTTTGAGACCCTCTTTCGTCACATGATGCCACCAAAAATCTTCACTACCCCACAAAAGTTTGTTAAAATATTAGCGTATTTGTTTGAGTGACTCTGGTGGTAATTGGTTAATCCAAGCCGGCGTATCAGGTCATAGAAGGTGGAGATAATACATATTCTCCTGGACTATTTTCAGTTATTATGTGGTAAAGAATAGCTAAGGTTGCTCTGGGAGTCTGGTTATTGAAGTTTCCTGGATATGATTCAATATTAATGCCTTACTGTGATTTTGGAATGACTTTAATGGTTGTCAGTGGCTGCGTAACGTGATGTGGAGGAATAATGAAAGGCTTAATACAATATCATTAAACTTAACTTACAGTCAGGGGAAGACTCTGAGGCTTAAGCTTTATGTGCCCATAGAGGAATATAATAAAGTTACATCATTTCTCCCTTATAGAATTTTTATAAAAAAAACTGTGTGGTCCACTAAGTCTGCTTTTATCTTGCTTTTCATAATTATTGACTGACTATTTTTATTATATTATATTATATTAATTATATTATATTATATTATATTATATTATATTATATTATATTATATTATATTATATTATATTATATTATATTATATTATATTATATTACCTTCGCAGGGTGGCAGGGCGCACCCTTATAGATAGGGTGAGGAGCTCTGTCACCTGGGAGGAGCTTGGAGTAGAGCCGCTGCTCCTCCACATCGAGAGAAGCCAGCTGAGGTGGCTTGGGCATCTGTTTCGGATGCCTCCTGGACGCCTACCTAGGGAGGTGTTCCAGGCATGTCCCACCGGGAGGAGGCCTCGGGGAAGACCCAGGACATGCTGGAGGGACTATGTCTCTCGGCTAGTTTGCATGTTCTCCCTGTGTTGGCGTGAGTTTCCTCCGGGTGCTCCGGTTTCCCCCACAAGTCCAAAGACATGCGGTACAGGTTAATTGGGTAAGCTAAATTGTCCGTAGTGTATGTGTATGAATGAGCGTGTATGTGTGTTTCCCAGTGATGGGTTGCAGCTGGAAGGGCATCCACTGTGTAAAACATATGCTGGATAAGTTCATTCCGCTGTGGCGACCCCTGAATAATAAAGGGACTAAGCCGAAATGAAAATGAATGAATGAATTATATTATATTATGTTATTTCATTTTCATTTCGGCTTAGTCCCTTTATTAATCTGGGGTCGCCACAGCGGAATGAACCGCCAACTTATCCAGCATATGTTTTACGCAGCGGATGCCCTTCCAGCTGCAACCCATCTCTGGGAAACATCCATACACACCCATACACTACGGACAATTTAGCTTACCCAATTCACCTATACCGCATGTCTTTGGACTTGTGGGGGAAACCGGAGCACCCGGAGGAAACCCACGCCAACACAGG
>CAIGQW010000302.1:5337220-5357980 GCA_903798125.1 Danio choprae | reverse complement strand
TGTGTGTGTGTGTGTGTGTGTGTGTGTGTGTGTGTGTGTGTGTGTGTGTTTGTGTGTGGGAAGACAATCCAATGTAGGGGGCAGCAGAGGGTCAGCTTATCTTCCTGACAGCAGATTTGGGGCACAAGTAGGAGACGAGTAATCCGCATTTACATTCGACAGAGGGAGAGAGAGAAGGCGAAGGATAGAAAGGGTTAATCTCATTAATCTTTCTCTCCTTTTCTCCATTTCGCTCCCCATCTTCTGCTCATTCCGCAAATTAGTTTGCACCAGCTGTCCGTTCTTGGCTCGTCACTTGTGCTTTCGGATCGCAATTGCATCTAAAAATGGAAAAGCAGCCTCCGCAAAAGAACACAAAGTAGATGTTTCCATAGCAGCTCGGCTTCCTCTGACAGCTTGACCTGCCATTGTGGCCCTTCTGGATGTTTTTTTGTCTTAAAGAGAACATACTATAGTGACACATTTCAGCTCTGTCTCGGAAGCAGATCCTTGTCTTCCACTTTAAATGTGAACGGATTACTCTGAGGCCTTGCTGTCAGAGCAGCTCTGAAGTGCACGGTACAAAACCTGAGGGAGGAGATGAAAGACAAGGTGAAGCAACAGGAGGAGCGAGCTAGAAGAAAGCGTGATTTGAAATTTATTTGGCATCAGTAGAAAATAGGGAAGCTTTGTTAAAGCATTCATTTGGTTTTCACTCTACAAAAACAGAACATGCATTCTGTGAAATATTTGACCTTAATTATAACAAAATAAAGACATCAGCGGTTACAAAACAAAACATTAAGGGCAAAATATGTGTATTGTTTAGGACTGCACGATATTGGAAAAGTCTAACATTGCCATATTTTGTTATTCTGCAATATGAATACAATTTCACCAGATATTTGGAAATAATGAATCATTTTAGATTGATTGGGAAAAACACATGCAAATTATAAATTATAATACAGACTCAACATTGCATATCCTGCGATGTGACTATTGGGTGATGTGATCACACTGAGATACCGATGATAAAATTATATATTGTGCAGCCTTAGTATTGTATTGATTATTAGTCATTAATAGATAGTAGATTTCTCAGAGGATGCTGATTTTTCAGTGTCCTATCTGCCCATACCAGTGGCCATTTGCCACTTTTCATTCATTCATTAATTTTCCTTTGGCTTAGTCTCTATTTCAGAGGTCACCACAGCGGAATGAACCGCCAACTATTCCGGCATATGTTTTATGCCGGAACCCAGTATTGGGAAGCACCCATACACTTATTCACACACACACTCATACACTACGGACAATTTAGTTTATTCAATTCACTTATAGCGTATGTCTTTGGACCAAACCCACGCCAACACGGGGAGAACATTCAAACTCCACACAGAAATGCCAACTGGTCCAACCAGGACTCAAACCAGCAACCTTCTTGCTATGAGGCCATTTGCCACTTTCTTTACAAAAAAGTATTTTCCTTTTCATGAGAATGTGGAAGTTCCACTTTTTGCTAAATTCAGCAGTACAATGTTTAGAAACTTTATTTTGCCATAATTGAGCAAACAAATATGAAAACAAAAGCCAAAAAAAATGAAAATGGAAAAAGTGTGGGCATCCTTTTGTTCCAAACATACAAATGTTTCAAATTCTCAAATAAGTGGTGTCATTTTGAGTACCCAAGCTGTTCCAAACTCAACCAAACTGAATGTAATTGTTGATTTCAAACAAAAAATCCTTAAGTACAGTGCTGTAAAACAAAAAAAGTGCCTAAATGTCTAAAAGCGGCAAAATGCTGTGTAGCCTTTTTCTTAAAAGCAGGCGTTAAGAAGGCTTCAAACTACAATATTACGAAGATAAGGTGGTCTCTTAAATACTATCCGTGGAGGCTTATCAAAACATTTCTTAAGACTGTGATCGCTCTCCACAATATGCCAGTGTTTAAGTAGAACAGCTGATAAAACCATTGCCAAAGGTATTAAAAATAATAGTTCACATCATTTATCGCATAGCAGATGTTTGTCCACTGAATATTATGAATATTATGATATTATTTTCCACTGAATTCTTTTTAAAAAAAAATATTTTCTCTGTGCACGTAGCATATAAATATAACTTGCACATGTAAAGAATGTCTTTTACGAGCGAGGGTGTGGTCTCAAAACGAAGTTAATTAAAGCAGGCAAACAGGGTCATTCATACTTTCTGAAATAAATTATAAATATTTGATGTTGCAGTAATACTGATGTAAAGAGGTCTTAGTTGTGTTTGTTTGGTGATTAATTAACAATAGCTTCAAATACAGCTCTACCAATCAGAATTAAGAACTGTAACTGTCCGTATGAAATGTTGATATAGGCTTATGTATAGTAAACTGACATACAAACAAATGTGGGGAAAATTAATAATGAAGTGTATGTCTGTGTCCAGAGAAGGGTACAGCAGAGAAAATAGTTTCCAGTGGTGTTCTGCCTATCCTGACTCAAGTCCTGAGGAAGAAGAGTCCACTCACCTCTCAGGTCACTTTACTGGTGGCAGAAATGGCCAGAGAAGGTAAAAACAACTTGCCTGTCTGAAAGTGTCTGTTGCTTAAGTGTTTGTTGTATCAGGGCTTGTTGGTTTGTTGATTTATTATCGAATAGATTTAAACTTTTTTTATTTTTATTTATATAAAAAAAAAGATTCATAGAAGCTTCACAGTGCAAACATGAGGTGTATAATAAAATATATGTAATGTATTGTATGTAAAAAATAATCCCAGGGTAATGACACTTTTGAACAATTGTTTTGGTGTCTTTCAAGCTTTTTTGTTGTTGTTGTTAATTTATATAACGGTTGTGAAATATTATTAGAATGATGTTAGGGTACATCAAATGTTGGTTTATAATTTTATTTAAATAATTATTTAATAACAAAAAAAGGTAAAAAAAAAAAGATAGAATTTTCATATCTACCTTGATATGAATTGTGGTGGGAACTTTCATTTAGTTAAATAACATACATCTTTCATTTACCCACAAAGTAAACCTGACAGAGGGACTAAATAGTAACTGCTTTCACATTTATACTTTTAAAATGAAAAGTTCTTTACTGACACAGATGATTTCATAAAGAACCTTTTTTCATTGCTCAAGAGGTTCTTCATAATGAAAACAGGTCCATTATTTTTTGTAATAAAAGTCATTTTAGCTTTTTTAATAACAGGTTTTCTGTGGCATAACTGCAAAACAAACAAACAAACAAAAAAACATTTGAAACCTTTATTTTCAGTGTCTATATATGCCTGTAATGGTTTAAGATAATTGTGTTAATCTGTTAGTTTATTACATTAGCTTAATAAAACATGGGTATAACACCATGTGAATGTATTGGTTCTACTGTATGTAAAACACTAAGTTTGTGTGTGTATGTGTGTCTGTGTGTGTGTGTATATATGTGTGTCAGCTGCTGTGAGGGAGCGCTGTATTGAAGCAGGTCTGGTGACCGCATTAGTGCCTTTACTGAAAAGCCCAGACCAGGACCAGCTGCTGCACACAGGCCGAGCTATCGGAAGGATCTGCTTCGAAAATGGTGAGTAAAAGGGCTAGTGGATATTTCTGAATTAACTGTTGACAGTTCATCGGATATGTTGTAGCACAGTCTCGGTGTGTCGGTTGCTTGTGCATTGTCACTCAGTTTCTTTGCTTCTATTTGAACAATAATAAATGTCAGCATCTCAAGCATGTGCGATCTGTGTGTGCATCCTTCAACTAGATCATTTTTCATGATGGTACTTTGTCGTGATGTAGTGGTCTGTGTCTGGGATAAAGGCTTGTGTGCAGAGGTTTTTGTCTTTGTAAGTCCTTGAATTGTCTTTCTCTACTATTGACATCTCCTGGCCTAGTTTTCTTTGAATTTGTGTTTAAAGGGAGGTTTCTTCTAGACAAAACACCAGCAAACCTGTACAGACTTACTTTGAAGTTTGCATAAAAACAGTAGCTGTTCCTCAGGTAGGTTATGCAGTCTGGAATCAGACTTAGAAGAATGTTCTATACTGAAATGTAAACAAGCTGGTTTAAAAAACTCAAACAAACAAACAAAAATTTGCACGAACATGAACTTGCTGAGACTTTTATTTCAGTATGTTGATGTACTTGCAGCTGAAACAGAATATTAAGTAGGGGCGGAGCTTTCTTTTTGAGCATCATTCCCTCATAGCAAACTAACTGCAGGGGTGTGGTGAAGAATATTCCAAAGGTGGAAGCAAATGGTCAGACTTTGATTGATGATCAAAACAAACTTTTTTTTTTCCAGTGGATTAACTTGAATGGGTTAATTGCTCAACAACAACAAAAAAAATGTGCGCTAGCAAAATAAACATTGTAAATTTTGATTTTACAGGGATTTTAAATGTTACATTTGGAAGGAAGAAAACTGAATCTTTGCATAAAATGTACAGCAATAAAACAATTTTGAAAATATATATTTTTTTTACAGAATAAGATGGTTTAAATTTGAAGCATATTCTGCTCTTGTTTTGTTGAAGCATAGCTTTCTATGGCTTATTCATGTTGAGCATTCACTACACGCATTCAGAGTGAAATGAATCCCCATTACTGTGCTGTTTTCTCCATTATATTGTTCTCACATCCTCTTTGGCTCTTGTTGGCAGTCTGTCTCTGTGTGCCCACTCACCCATCCGCCCCGCGTGTCTCTTTCTCTCTCTCTCAGCTGTTCAGCAGACGCAGCTGGTGGAGAATGGTGTAATCCCCAGGCTGGTGGCCATAATGCAGCAGTATCCTGAGAATGACCCGCTGGTAAATGTCTGCCTGCTGGCTCTCTGCAACCTTGCTGATGTGGGTAAGACAAAAATAAAGAGCAGAAAGGCTCTAAAATCATGCATTAATAAAATGCTGGCTGAATGAACATTGTCAGACTATGCAGGGGTACGTGGGATTTTAGATTCTTCTAGTTGATTTTAGATGCATATACTTAATTTATTTACTTATTTACTTACTTCATTTATTTATATAGCCAAGACATTTACACATTTAACTTCTGCTACCTGTATATATTTTCAAATTATTCATACTTTTATTCATTCAATCATTCATAATAATTAATAAATGCATTAAAATTCTCCATTCATCCAACCATTAATCCATCCGTCCATGGCCATAATACTTTTTTTGTTTCTTTGGTTCTTTCTTTCATTCTTTCTATATTAGAAAATATGAAATGTTACTTTTTTAAAACTTATTTGTTGTTGATTAAGTGAGAATTAGATGAGGACAAAGATCATTTAAATATAAAAGTAGAGGAAATGAGCACATAAAAAAGCCAAATATCAATAAACCTATAGGCTACCAATATACTGTGCATCTATTAAACTTAGGCAGAAGATCTCAGGTTTTTTCTCTCTCACAATACACTATATTTCCAAAGTTTTGGGAAATTTAAAATATAAATGCACATACCCTTTAATGGCATCCTAATCTTAATCTGTAATATTAAGCATGCCTACCCTTTGTAGCTATAACTTTGTAGCTTTAACTTTTCTTGAAAAGCTTTCCGCAAGTTTAGGAGTGTGTTTTTGGGAATTTTTAGCCATTCTTCTAGAATCATTTGTGAGGTCAGATACTGATGTTGGATGAGAAGGCCTGTCTCAAAGGTCTCTGCTCTACTCAGGGTGTTAGGTTGAGGTCAGTCCTGAAGTGTCCTGAAGTTTGGAGATCTGTAGCTATTGATGCTCTGGCCCTGCTCTGTGATTTTACCTGGCCTACCACTTCATGGCTTAATTGATGTTACATTTACATTTAGATGTTTCTATCCAAACAGACAAATGAGGATAATAGAAGCACTTGAAAAGTGGTCAGTAAATTTCAGGAATGGACTAATTGCAATGATGGCAACATATCAGGTATCACAGCTGATATCACTGAGCACCATATTTGTAGAAGTGTTTGTAGAAGCAGTCTGCATCCCTAGGTGATTGATTTTATACACCTGTGCCAATGAATGTGATTAAGACTCTTGAATTCAGTGATTTAGAGTCTTGTTGCTTTTGTTAATATAGTGAATTTACTTAATATCTAGTGATTGATTCTGATGTGTGTCTCTGTGTTCAGATGCTGCACGGGAGGCTCTGACAGAAGTGGATGTGGCGGAGGTATTGACTCATCAGCTGAAACGGGCTCCAGACGCAGAACGCCGGCATCTCATACTAGAGGTTCTTGGTTCACTGGGAGAAAGTGGTGAGCTCTACATCTAAACCAGGCTCATATGTGAGCTTGGATCATACAACATCATTTGTACAGCATAGTTTGGCTGAAATGTGATGTCTTACAGTAAATATGAGCACTCTACTGTGGAATGAGGATGTCTCAAAGTAGCTACCAATGCACTTGTGCGTGTCCTTGCAAATCCCTCTGCAAATGCATGTTTGTGTCCCTCAGATGCTCTGAAACTGCAGTTTGTGGAGTTAGGCGTACCCGAGGCCCTTTCTGAAATGATTCGAACTCTTCAGGGTGGCTCTGACACACATGACCTCTGCAGCATCAAAGTGGCCTCAAACCTCATAGTGACTCTCCTACTGGGAGGTATGTCTCTCTCCATTACTTTCAAGCACTAACTTCTTTTTTACAGTGGAGATTGTTGCAATTAATTACACTGCTTTTATTTGAATCCATTGTTAGACTGTCACCAGTAAAGCAGTGCCATGGAATAAATCATAAACACAGTGCAAGATGGCACAATTTTGTTATGCAGTGGAGATAATAATTAGAGAAGCAACAATTTCCTTAATTTTGAGTTTCTGCTTGGTCCTGTTTGAAGTTTCCAATACGAGTAAAAGAGTAAAAAAGTAGGTTATTTAAATCCAATGGGAAACATGTCTGACGCCAGTCTAGATAAAGACTGATCCCAAAGTGTGTAAAAAATTGCTTTTCTTACTTAGAGTTTTTGTCTTGTTTCTAGTCCAAATATCTAAAAATTCTTATTTGAAGTAGCATTTTTAGACAAGCAAAAAATATTGTCTTGTTTTAAGAAATAATTGAGTTTTTAATCTGCCAATGGGGCAAGCAAAATAATCTTGTTTTTGTTTTGACATAATATTATTTTGCTTACCCCATTGGGAGATTATTTTGCTTGTTTTAAGGAAAACTCATTTAATTTTGGCATATTATTGCTGAAAACAAGACAATATTTCTGTCTTGTCTAAAAAATGCTTCTTGATTTAAGAATTTTCAGATATTTGGACTAAAAAAAGACAAAAAATCCAAGTAAGAAAAGCATTTTTTGCAGTGAAGTGTCATGGTTTGGTAGCAAGGCTTCTTGTAAGCTATATGGCAGAGTGAATGCAAATGCTTATCAGAAACATGCAGTTCCTTTACTGTGTTCATCGCTAGCTATTTTCATGTAGGACAATGAGCCTCATCACACAGTGAACAGGCAAAGCAGTTCCTTAAAGCTGAAAGCATTGAAATAACACAGATTCATCCCAGAGGCCTGATCTAAACTTGACTGAATTTCTCTGGAAAATCCTTGGCAACAAAATTATGTCTAGTCAGTGGACTGCAAAAGAGGCTGAAGAAGTGTGGTTCAAAATCACAGCACGGCAGAGTGACAGACTAGTGAGACCCGTGAAAGACTAGTAATGTTCTCTGAAACACTAGTGATTTCCTTTGAAAGACTGGTAATGTCTGTGAGAGTCTAGTAATGTCCAGTAAGAGACTAGTGATGTCAAGTGACAATACTGATGTCATGTGACATATTAGAGATGTCCTGTAAGATACTAGTGATGTCCTGTGAGAGAGTATTGTCTGTGAGGGACTAGTGTTGATATGTGAGAGACTAGTCCTGTGGTCGCAGATGATAATTTATAGTTATGTTCTTCACGTGACAATCATTGCTGTTCTCTAATTTTGATCACTGTGTTTTTCAGAAAATTAACGGTTTTTGTTGAAGTGTCAGCGCTGTTTTGTAAAACAATGTTTTACTGCATTGGTAAATATCCACAACTAAAATTCATCAAATTTTGAACTAATCAATTACAGATGAATCAATGCAAAAGTGTTTTGGAGAAGGGACGGGGATGGTGTATCAGGATGTTCTCGCTTGGCTGCAGTCATCAAACACTGAGCTGCAGCTGTCAGGCGCTCTGGCCATTGCTAACTTTGCCAGAAATGGTGAGCAGATGAACGTACAGTACAACAGTTTTCTTTTGCAGTTATTGACACAATTTGGATTCTCACTCAAACTTTATTTCATTAAAAACGTTTTTATTCCATAGACAGCAACTGTGTGAAGATGCTGGAATTAGGAGTTGTTCCTCGTATTCTGGACCTGCTGGAGCAGCACGTAGCAGAGGGGGATGTTTCTGTGCAGCACGCTGGCCTCAGTGCACTTCGAAATCTTGCCATTCCAGGTATTACTGCTTTTTTAAATGTATACACATTTGGGATGTGGACTATTATGTTTCATGCTAACCAGGGATGCATTTATTTAATGAAGATATTTTGAGAGATATTATAATTAAAACATTTATATTCTGTTTTAATATATGTTTAAAATCATTGTTTATTTCTTTGATTGCAAAGCATATTTTATTTTGTGCCACATGATATTTTCAGAGTAGTCATTTTAAAATGCTGATTATGTACTCAAACATTTTTTATTATCAACGTAAATAATTGTTAGGGTTAATTTTATTATATGATTCATATTTTTGTAAACATTTTGGTACATTTTTGGCATTATTTGATGAACAAAAGTTCATAAAAACTGCATTTATTTGAAACATACATTTTTGTACATTATAAATGTCTACACTGGAAGCACTTTTGATCAATTTTAATGCATCTTTGCTGAACCCAATTCTTTGAATATTAGTGTAGGGCAGTACAACAATATTGTTTTCTGCAAATTGTAATTCGGAGAAACATGTTTGAGTTTAATGTAAAGAACAACATGGGTGTGGGTGAACACCTGTATAGAAAGCAAATTGGTACAAATTCAGGACATTCAGCACAGATGCTACTGTGCAGGTGTTTCCATGGCTTATTAACTAGCCAAACTTCCTTTGTCACTCCACGTCTCCAGAAATAACAAGCAGGTTCACCAGCTAAAGTGACATCAAACCAGCAGCAGCCAGTACAGACTAGACAATTTTAGCATCTTTATATTTTATATCAGACTTGTCTGTGGTTAGAGCAGTCATATCGTTCTCTTTATTTTCTGGATTTAGCTTCAAATAAGGTGCGTATGTTGGAGGATGGAGTCACAGAGAGAATCAGGAAACTTCTGTGCTCTGACATGCCCCCCGTCCAGTTCAAACTGCTGGGAACATTGCGCATGATGGTGGACGGACAAGGTAATATTTCATGCTGGGAACACTGCATTCTTAGAGTAATTGAGACAGTTAAAGTGGCTATTTTCTAGTTTATCCGACAACAGTTAAGGTTCCAGGTCATGGGTTTAATGATCAGAGAAATGGGTTTTATGACCACATAAATGGGTTTTATGATCAAGGGATGTATGACCATACCTGCCAAAGTCTCCCGTATTTCACACCCATCTCCCGCCACCCTCCTATTTTGATATTTCTCCTGCGAAACTCTTGTAATTTGTATGGCCAAATCTTGATCAGTACTACTACTGATGTTGCTACCGCCGCCATTCAAATGAATTCCAGAATTTCAAAGACAAATGTTGGCAGGTTGTGCATGACATGATAACACACAGTACATTAACCAACCACTTCATTATATACACTGTAAAAAAGGCTGGGTTCCACACAATTCCTTTGTGTTGTCCCAACATAAATAAATAAATTAAGTTAACTTTAGCATTTTTACAAATGTAATGGGTTGAACATAAAAAATTAACAATTAAGTTGTCCCAAAAACAAACTTAAGAATTGTGTTGTTTCAGCTCATTTTAAATAAGTAGTTTGAACAAGCAGCAAAAGTAATTTTTTAAATGTAAACCTGTTCAATCACTTGAGGCAAATTTGTAATTAGTCAATCACATGGCAGCAGCTTGATGTATTTAAGCTTGAAGACTGTTCATGAAATCGCACATATACCCTTAAATAGTGCACTATTTGAGGGAGCAGCCATTTTTAAAGGTGTCCAAAACCACGATGGATGTTCTGAAGTGCATTCGATCAATCCCACAATGCACCGCAATAATGAGTATACAACCAATGTACATGCAACAGCTAGAGTAATAATGCACTGTGCAGAGTTCGCTCACTGAATTAATTTCCAAGTCTGACCACAAGATGGCATCTACAGCGGAGTCTTGTTAGTGTAACTTTCTAAATAAAGTTATTATTTAATTGTTAAATTAACATTTGTATATATGACAACAATCAAAATATGTTGTATAATTTCTAATAGACAGCTCGCATAGCGTTAAATAACTTTCACAGGGTCTGGCCAAGAAGTCGAAAATCGAATCCATCTGAGGGATTTATCAAACAGCAAAGCACAAACAAAACAACATCCTTTTCGGTGCACTCAGTCCTCCAATTCACTCACTAGTTTTCATTCACTCTTTTAACTGGACTAAAGTAGGGATTTATATGAGGGTGTAGAGGGGATACAGCCTTAGTCAAAAAGGTCTGTCAAAGTTAAAAATTGTGAAGAAATGTGATTTAAGTGCATAGCATGGTTATACGTGATAGATATTATTTTTGTTACTGACAACCATTTCTAGGGTTTATATGGAATGGTCAACAAAGGAAAAAGGAAGGCCAGAGGTCAGAGAAGAATGGACTGGTTTGAGTTTATACAGAAGCAACAGTAACTTAAATAAACATTCCAACTTGTAAAGTGTTTTGGCATCCTTGTAGAACATCGTGTTACAACTTGTACAGCTTAAGTTTCAAATTATACCACCGGACTGCAAACAGAATCATTTAGGCACTATGTTTAGGTCTAGAATAGATAGTGTTGCCACAGAAACACATAATTCAAAGTCTGAGAATGTGAAAAGCTCTGAGTAGAACGCTGTGTGTTGTCTTTTCAAAATTACTGCAATTACAAATGGCATTAACTCAGAACATGTCCTTTCCTTTCTGACCACAGTGTACCCATCTTGTGATGGCCACTTCCAGCAGGAGAACACGCCTTGTCACAAAGTTCAAATAATCTTAAACTAGTTTTATTGAGCATGACAGTGAGTTTACTATACTCTAATTACCTCCATAGTCACCAGATGTCAATCTAATAGAGTATCCTTGGGATGTTGTGAACGAGAGCTGCGTATCGTTGCTGTGCAGCAGCAACTACGTAATGAAATCATGTAAATATAGAGCAAAATGTGGGAGAAATTATTCCAGCACCTTGTTGAATCTATGCCACAAAAACGTAAGGCAGCAGTTAAGCAAGATGAACCAATCTTCAATGCAATACTTCATTTTGGATTCAATGTAAATCATGTAATACATCAAATGTAAGGACAGGAAGTATGGAAGTCCTTGTGGTAGCAAAAAAGTAGATTAATCTGCTGGTTGAAGAGGAGGACATGACAAATGGCAGGTTGTAATTTTTAGACAAAAGCATTGCTAAACTATACAATTACCTGCCAAATGAATATAATGGCTGATGAATTAGCATTTCTCCTCACAGCTTTAAACTGTTGTTCAAATGTAGGGTACATAGAGGCTGTAATTTGCAAGCATTCAGTGCAGTGTGTTATTTTAGCAGGAGTCCTTAGACACCTCAGTATACACACAAAAGACCTGCAAGGGCTTTGACATTAAATTACTGTCTGTACTTCAAGGAGCATTTCCCTTAACAAAGGTAATCTAAGTAACTAAACACAGAGGTAAACAAACTTTAAAAGGAATAGTTCACCCAAAAATGAAAAATACACCATAATTTATTCACCCTCAAGGCATCCTTGGTGCATATGACTTTCTTCTGTGAGATGAACACAGTCAGAGTAGTTTTACATTTTGTGTTATTCTTCCATGCTCTATAATGGTCCTGGGTAGAGGCCATTT
The DNA here is from genome assembly GCA_903798125.1 of Danio choprae. Taxonomy (NCBI): domain Eukaryota; kingdom Metazoa; phylum Chordata; class Actinopteri; order Cypriniformes; family Danionidae; genus Danio; species Danio choprae. The sequence goes on along the minus strand of CAIGQW010000302.1, from coordinate 5,346,003 downwards.
TTTGAAGCTTCCAAAAGTCCTTGAATCCATGAATCCTTTGCAAAACTAACCCATGCGCAGTCAGGTTGACTCATATCTTAACACGTGTCTTAAGAAGCGGATCAACATGTTTTTGCAACAAAAATATTTCCAACTCAAATCATTGACTTCTAGTGGCTGTCAAATGCACTATTTGCCAACTTCTTCAATGATGATGCATGATGTAAGATTGCATTTGTAGCAGAAGAGTAACAGTAAAGCCCCGTTCACACAGGCAGCAACAAAGCAGCACAAACTCATTCATTTCAATGGAAAGTTGGCAACAGGATACAGGCATGGCAAGCAACAGGAGGCGCACAACAAAAGTTAAGAAATCTACCTCATGGAAATGTTAAGTGACTTACATGAGCGATTACCAACGGAAGTGAAGTCAGTAGAGAGCACGTGATTCATCTGTTATAGATAAGTAACAGTTACTGTAGACTGAAGGAGTGATGTACTGACTGGAGAGCACTTTTAAATGTTGTTACCTACTTCATTCAACCACTGCACTTACACCAAACAGACAGACAGGCGTTTACTCTTTATATACTTATAGATATATTCCAAAATTGAAGTGTTGGTTCCTCATTGATTATTGACATTAAACACTTTTATGTACCAATTCCCCTCAAATGTTTGTTTATACTGTTTATAGAAAGATTCATTCTATACTGGCAACAAGCAGCAATAACTGCATAGTAATTGGTTCCTGCGAGAATCTGTTGCTTCAAACATTGAGTCAGAAATCTGCCTAGAACATGTATTTGGCCTCAGATTTGAATTTATCATTTAAAATTTTGTACCAAAAATACATTGATCGGCTTCCTAACTTCCTATGTGTTAACCCCCTGGCGGCATATGGGTTATTTTACAATGTATTTATGTAATACATTGTATAATGCATTATACAGCAAAGAACAGCCAGAATAAAATTTAAAACTACTCCGATCGTGTTCACCTGACAGAAGAAAGTAATCTACACTGAGGTTGCCTTGAGGGTGAGCAAATTATTAGGTAATTTTTATTTTTGGGTTAACTACTCCTTTAAACAGCTATCACATTATATCTTTTATGTTTGTAATGCATCAACAGATATTTTTGGTGCATATTCTCTTTTCATGTCTACTGCACACTGTTTTTCCCTCTTGTAGAGGAAGCAGCTTCAGTTTTAGGGAAGGACGAGGCTCTATTAGCACGGGTCATGGAATGGTGCGAGGCTAAAGATCATGCTGGTGTCAGAGGCGAGGCAAACCGTCTTTTAGCGGCTCTAATAAGACACAGCCGAAACCCTGTGAGTTTTAGGCACACACATCATGTTGAACTGTAGTCTTTGGTCCTGTTTAATCATAGACATCCCCTCTTGTCTTTACAGGAAGTTATTCACACTGTCATTAAAGCAGATGGAGTTCAACATCTCATCTCAATGGCAACCAGTGAGCACGTCATCATGCAGAATGAGGCTTTAGTTGCTTTGGCCATTGCCTCCGCAATAGACATTGGTACGTATATATTGAGGTTACAAATGATACACTATATACCCTGTCTGGTCTGTGATTTTTTTTTTTAAAGCTATTTTGTCATCCAAGAGTAAAGTTTGATAGCCTTTACAATAAATTATATCTTGCAACATTGTCATTCATATTGAACTGAACTGAATAATCATTGAAGATTGAACTAACCAGAACTGGATGGCAGTAGTATATCGCTACTAAATTCTTTTTATTTATAAAACTGTACAGAACTTTACCATAATTATATCACACAAATATACTTGTTTACCATAAGTATATCACACAACAGTTCACTTAACGTTTTTTGAATTGTACATATATGTGACCCTGGACCACAAAACCTCTTATGTTGCACAGGTATATTTTGGCAAAAATGATAGATTTTCTTTTAATGGCAAAATCATTAGAATATTATTTAAAGATCCTGACCCATTAAGATATTTTGTACATTTCCAACTTTCATTCATTCATTCATTTTCTTTTCGGCTTAGTCCCTTTATTAATCTGAGGCCTCCACAGCGGAATTAACTTATCCAGCATATGTTTAACGCAGCGGATGCCCTAGCAGCTGCAACCCATCACTGGGAAAAACCCTGTCCATACACACTCATTCACACACACACTACAGACAATTTAGCTTACCCAATTCACCTATACTGCATGTCTTTGGAAATCGGAGCACCTGAAGGAAACCCATGCAAACACGGGGAGAACATGCAAACTCCACACAGAAATTCCAACTGACCCAGCCGAGGCTCAAACCAGCAACCTTCTTGCTGTGAGGCGATCGTGCTACCCACTGAGTCACCCTGGATTTCCAACTTTAAATATATCAAAAATCTGAAATATTTTGAAATATGCATTACTTAGAACATTTTATACCCTCAGATTCCAGATTTTCAAACTGCTGCATTGATACATCAATACATTTTTTTTTAAATTTATGACAGGTTTTGTGATCCAGGTTCGCATATAGCCACTTTGAATAGATGCTCATTCAAGCATTCAGGGTGGAAATGTGACATTATATTTACAGTTTTACATACTACATTTGAACTTTACTGAAAGATTGTTTTTAACAAACTTCATAATTCTGCTTTAAGCACTACCAAATGTTTTAAAAGCAATGTCTCTCCTGCCATTTTCTCTTCTGTGCAGAGGCAGTCCAAGAACCATTTCGAGATGCAGACCTCCTTCCCACCTTGCAGAAGATGCTAGATGACCCTGATGTGGCTGTGGAGGTCAAATTCAGTGCTTTAGGCCTGATCTGCAGCCTTGTCAACTCCAGTCAGTACTGCAAAATGAACAAACTATGGACAGTTGATATCTCTATTAGATGTACAACTAATTACAGGAATCTCCAGAACTAAGTTATAACCTCCTAATTACATTTTCGTTCTCTCCTACAGGCATACTACGGGAGCAGATAACATCTCTAAACCTGAGGGACACCCTGTCCAAACTGTCCAATCATACCAGCACAAAGCTGGCAAAGCAGGCCGACACGGTGATGGCTGTTCTTTCGGAGACCGCCTAGACTGACACGTCTTGCATAGTAATAATCCAGACACACATTCAGATATCCTTGTGGGGGTATTTTCTGACAATTAATTCTCAAAAGGATAGTAAAACACTCGCACAGTTACCCCTTCTAGCTTGGCATATAGTCAGATCAAAGCAATATAAATTTACAACACCAACTCTGAGGAAAGATGGTGCCATTTCATCATCTAAAGTAAGAAGTCGTCAGCTTGTCCATGACTATTTGTTGTCAGCTGTCCCAGGAACAGGAACACACAGGAGACAGACCATCCATCAGATATCAGTAATGAACCTGCTGCCATCCCAAACAGAAACAACTGTATAAATTCATGAGGTGTGTTCCGTGGCAAATAACTTAGTAAATAACCGCATACAAACGCACGCTGTTCTCCATAGACTTCCATTGTTAGAGCACTAGATCTAGCAGAGCTGCAGTGTCTGAGTATGAGCTTGCTGTTTGTCAATAGATATTACTAACAAATATTTAATTTTCTATGTTGCTTACCAATGTACTGCACTGCTCTTAATGGCAGAGTTTACCCCCATGAAGAAACATTTGCTGTTCATTTACTCACCCTAAGACCATCCAAAATGTGGGAGCCCTTTTCTCAGTACAACAGTGAAGAAGATTTTTAGCTGAAATTGTGGTCCTTGGTGATTTATAAAATGTAATTCAACGGTTACTGTGACTAAAGTAGAAAAATATTTAGAGGCAAAACATAATAAATACTCATATGTATAATTAATACTCATATAATGCCTCATATTTTGAGGTCATGTGAAATGAAATAAACAGTTTACACAAGAAACCACAACCATTCTTTACAACAGAGGTATTCATTTTGTTTTACCTGAATACAGTTTTTCTTTTAGTTTTGACTCTCAAAGTGCTGATAGTCATTGCTTGGCATTTTTCAGCTAAATATATTTCATGTTCTACTGAAGAAAACAAGTCACCTACATCGTGGATGGTATTAAGTTAATGGTGATTTTTTTTTATTTTATGAACTGTCTGTTTAAGCCCCGTTCACACTAATATGATAACTATAAAGATGATTTTTGAGTTGAGTCTCTATACCAACGTGGCATCCTGTTTATTCTAGGCATACACTGCAGTTTTATGGAAGGTAGTCTGGGTCAAAAGTCTTAACTTTTGATAATGTGGGAAATTTGATTGTGTCAGCATGTCAACAAGCACAACATGCAATGGTACATTGGAATTTAAGCATACATAAGCATACCTTAAGAGTATTGGCATGGTATGCATGCAAATAATAGACTGCTTGTTTATGAATATCAAAAAAAAAAAAAAACTATCCCTATTGACATGATGCCTGCTTCCTAAATGGAATATGTCCTTAAAATAATATATAATATTTCTGAGAAAAACAGTATGCTAAAAGAGTGCTGTGTCAAATTGACCTAAAAAAGTCAGAAGTGTATTCAGAAGTGTACATTTTGTGGAAATTGCCTATACCATGAGACCACAAGAGGGGATTTTTGAATGAGAGTGAAGTGGCACAACAATTGCTGGAAGATCTTGTGACAGGAACAACATGGAGGTAGTATGTCTGTTTTTATTCATACATACTACCCATATTCCTATTTTACAGAACATACTTTTTTTAATGGTCATGAAGCAAGTTCAGATTCAAATGTATCATCTACTCAGACAGTATGTGATTTTGAATGCACTTTATGAAAATTCCATTTAAAGACTTGTGGCACTGATCACCTTCCATACAGTTGTGTCATCTGTCACTTTAAATGCTTACACATTAAAACAGGAAGGACTTTGATTGGCGGTCAAAAGAATTTATTCTAAAAGTAATTTAAACTATCCAATTCATCCGTGTAGTTGTCATTATAGCTGCGCTATACAGGACTTGCATTTAGAATGTTTATAACTATATATTTATTGTATTTGGTGTGAACGGGCCTTGAAAATGAGTGGTGCAATATTTGTCTTGTGGATTCTTTTATCAGCGTGTTAACCCTGCTCAACTTAACATTATATATATGGTTAGAAAAACAAAACAAAAAAAGAGTCTGTCTATTGTAATGTCTATTTTCATATCATAGCTGGCCTTACTACTTTAGTTTTCTGGTGTAGGGCTTTTTACTGCAGATTCTTTGATCATGTTGATCATTTATTTCTAGCTAGCAATGAGCACAAAACTGAATCACCATATCATGAAAGCAATAGCCAGAAACATATCAAGAACAGTTCTTGAGCTTCCTAAGTTAAAAGAAACAAAAAAAGCAATCATCACTGATACCTCTAGCAGTGTTGTGTAAATGCTGTTGTCGAATTTGCATCTTTGTTTTAATGTTTTAAGTCACTTATGTGCTCAGTATCTGTCAAGGTCAGGCTTCAGACGATCGAGCAATTTAGTGTCTACTGTGTCAGCGGGATTAATGTTTTAAAGCGTGTTTATGAGTGTGTGGCCTGGATATTTTCCTAGAGACAAATGGCCTGAGGCCAACGACAGACTCTTCAGATTTAACAAGCCGAATGTGTGAGGTGATTAGAAGACTTCATGCAGCACCCAAGACCACCAGGCTTTTCACAGCTTGACAAATAGCACAATCGCCATCCGTCCCTCATAGCTGCTGCGCTAATGGGTGTTGATTACATTTTGAAATAAATAGACTATTTTTGTGTGTACGGTGTACGGTTTACCAGAACAGCTTGTTTCTGGCAATAAAGTGGAATACAGCAGAGAATGCCTTTGTGTGTCTGTGCTGAAATAGCATCCATCCACCCATCCATCCATCAATCAATCCAGTTGAAGTCACAATTGTTAGCCCTCTTGTGAAATTTTCATTCTTGTAAGACTTTGATTCCCAAGTGCTGTTTAATGGAGAGACATTTTGAAACAATAGTTTTAAAAATCAATTTATAGTAACATTTTTTTTGTCTTTGCCATGATGACAGTATATGTTTCTAGTTATTTTGCAAGATATTAGTATCCCGCTTAAAGTGCAATTTAAAGTCTTAACTAGACAAGTTAGGGTAATTTAGGCAAGTCAATGGACAACAGTGGTTTGTTCAGGACTAATAATATAATTAACGTTATAACCAATAATAATATTAACCTTAAAAATAGTTGTTTAAAAAAACTGCTTTGCTTCAAGCCAAACTAAAAGAAATAAGACTTTCTCCAGAAGAAAAAAAAATCCCCTTGCTCTTTTAAACCTCACTTGAGAAATATATGGAAAAAATTACATTTGAATTGCACAGGAGGACTAATAATTTTGTCTTATGCTATGTCCTAATCTGATTCTTGTATTTTACTGTTCTGTTTATTAAGTATAATAGTACATTAAAGTTCCAATTAAATTGAAATGATTTAATTTTTGGCTTTTAATAATAAATACTCACTGTATAGCTTTAATGTTGGCTATAAGCTATATCAGGGGTTCTCAAACTCGCTCCTGGAGGGCCGGTGTCTGGCAAAGTTTAGTTCCAACCCCAATCAGACCCACCTGGGCTAGCTAATCAGGTTCTTACTAGGCTTTGTAAAAACACCCTTGCAGGTGTGTTGAGGCAAGTTGGAGCTAAAATCTGCAGGCCACGGACTGAGTTTGAGAATCCCTGAGCTATCTGCTTCAGAACACTGACACAATTACATTTAGAAAATATTTGCGCAAAAGACACTCAATCAAATAGATAATCAAAATGACACTAAAAACGTATACTTTTACTTCTACCAATTTGGTTGGTGGCTCATTTTAAAAACGTAGCCCTATACATGTTTCTGGAGACCGCGAATTATGTGGCCAAAGGTACATATGGCTGCATTTAATTTTTTAACTAATGCTACGGGGCGGTATGACGCCGTTCCTTTTCACATTTACCAGCTGACCGCTTACCTCCGTATGGACGGCTTTCCCCCTGTAACCAGTTTATCCTGTTAGCTCGCCGGCGGACTTGAGACGCAGAGAGGAGTTGACCACGACGACAGGGTTTGAGTCCGGTGAAGAACTGTTCCAGAAAGCAGGTAAGACAAAAACAGAATCCAACAAATTAAATAAACAAGTAAATAACAGGGTGAGAATGTGGTAAAATCTGAAAACGTGGTAAAAATCAGACGAGGGCTTTTCTTTTTCCTGGATTGCTTTTGAAAATTGTTGGTTGGGTTTAGGGAAGTGGGTGGGCGGGTCAATCAATAAAATTGGTTGGGTTTAGGGAAGGAGGAGGGTGGGTCAGTCGATCGGTTAGTCAGACAGTCAGTCAACAGTGGCCTCTGTTGGGTTAACGCGAGAACGGCAGGCGTGAATGGCACTCGCGAGAGAAATTTGAGATCTCAAAAAGCGTACACAGCAGCCTCTGGTGGATTCCAAAAAACAAAAACTGCAAAAAAATGGACCTCCCGGGACGTGTTTCGAGGTCTCCAGAAATGTATCCAGAGGTACATTTTTAGAATGAGCCTGGATGTCAATAATATATATACAAATATAATTGCATAATTACACATTGCATAAATGCACTCTCAAAAATAGCAACAATAGCTAACACTGGGGCCGTACCTAGTGTTAGTCTATTGATGGGTTTTGGAGATTATATATTATTTCAGTACTGAGGTTTAACTTTTTAAATCTAAACCTTATATAATTGTTAATATGCTATTATCACACTTCACTGTCTTTTCATATTTGCTATCCCATTCCACTTTCTTTGATAGATTGTGTCACCTTTAATGACCTTATAAACCAGCCAAGTAAGGTTCACATAGCGGAAGTCCTCTACATCACTACTAGAAGGAGATAAAATTGCAGCACAGCTTGTTTCTATGGCCTTAATGGTGTAATTGGTAATTATTGCTGTCTGATTTTATGACAGCTACAATCCAACAAATTGTCATCCATGGTAACCTAATATTCTAATTAAATTGTGTTATAAATTCTAGAGAACCAGTTAGCGGTTAACAGTTATAAACAGTTTTAAGCTCTTTTTTCGAATGAATATCAAAGACATTTAGGTAGCCTTTTTAAGCTCTCAACCTGATCAAATCAGCCTGTTGATTCATTCTACAAAAGATTGTGAGTACTGTGTGGTTTGCATTAACAAATGGTGGGCATGTTTAGCAGAAGCTGTGCCGAGCTAAACATATGGACAGTCACTGCAGGACATTGGTACAACAGACCACATGCCCGCAGTTCATCCACTTTCATCTGTCCACATTACACAAGCCATAGCACCCAGCTGAGCATGTTCCTCCGTCATCCACTGACTGCAGTAAACACAGCAGCAGAGCAAACCAGTTATGCTTAAAATACTCTTGGAAAATTTTTACTTACAGTTGTTAAAGAAGGGTATAACATAGTTTAATTTCTTTGTTTGCATGGCCATTGATACATTGCTGCACTAACTCTTTAGCACAAAAAGGAAAACTTATTGCATAGCCTATACCGTTTAGCCTATTCTATGACCCAGTCCTAAATGGCCCACTCCATGAGCACTTGTGTACTTACAATGGTCATCGCCAAATAAAGAGCTACTTACTGTTCTGCAGAGTTGAGCTCCAGTCCTTATTAAGCAAGAAGCACACCTAAACCTGCATCCATTATCTTGGGCATGTAGTGATTTAAATTAAATCATATAATAGCAAAATATGAAGATAAAAAAAATCTGACATTAACTTAAATTGTTACTTAAAACACACACACACACACACACACACACACACACACACACAGAGACAC
>CAIGQW010000302.1:5322638-5336820 GCA_903798125.1 Danio choprae | reverse complement strand
TAATACCAGCTGTATTGGTATAAAATATGCATTGACGGTAATCCTATAATAAGAAAATACTATCTAAACTTTTCTGAAAACAATAGGGTCCCCTTACAAAAATAAGTGTCATGATCAGCAGCACTTCTGCTATTGTATTAAATTGGGTGAATATTGTATGAACCCCAAAACCTTTACACACTATTTAATCACCCTCAAGTGGTCCCAAACTTTTATAACTTTCTTTCTACTGTTAAAAAAGAAAGCTGAAAACCTGTAACCATTGACTTCCATAGTAGGAAAAAATTCATATTATGGAAGTCAATGGTTACAGGTTTCTTCAAAATATCTTCTTTTGTGGTAAATAGAAGGAAAAAAATGGAAGATTTTAAAACAACAAGTTTTAAAACAGGGGTAAGAAAAGTATGACTTTTTCATTTTTGGGTGAACTATATACCTTTAATATAACCACCAGTCAAGACTGTACTGGACTTTTATGAAATTTATATAAAAATGTCTGAAAACAGGCCGCACGGTGGCGCAGTGGGTAGCACAATCGCCTCACAGCAAGAGTGTGAATGAGAGTGTATGGGTGTTTCCCAGTGATGTGTGAAAGATATGGTGGATAAGTTGGCGGTTCATTCCGCTGTGGCAACCCCTGATTAATAAAGGGACTAAGCAAAAAATAAAACTGTAAAAAATACAGTTAAACAGGCCTTATGTCTCTTTGAGGACCCTGAATAAATGTATAATCCGTCTTGCTTCTCACCTATAAAATCCTGACAATGTATTAAATGAAATTAAAAATGATAACATGAAAGCTTTAAATATATGTAAATTAAATTCAAGAAGGAACTGTGAGGTAAGTTATACTGTAATTCCTCAGTAACTCGCTAGGCAAACTTTTATTTCTTTTTTATTTATATAGATTTCGTCATTAGTTGCATCTTGATTATTTCATTTAGGCTAAAAGAATTGAAATGCCTGTACTTGAGCAGAGAATATTTACGCCTTAAACTTTAATATACAACAAAAATAAATTCTTGTTTGACCTAATCGGTTGTTGATTTCTCCCTAATATTCATTCATTTTCATTTCGGCTTAGTCCCTTTATTAATCTGGGGTCGCCACAGTGGAATGAACCGCCAACTTATCCAGCATATGTTTTATGCAGCGGATGCCCTTCCAGCTGCAACCCATCACTGGAAAACATCCATACACACTCATTCACACACACATATACTACGGACAATTTAGCCTACCCAATTCACCTGTACCGCATGTCTTTGGACTTGTGGGGGAAACCGGAGCACCCGGAGGAAACCCACGCCAACACGGGAAGAACATGCAAACTCCACACAGAAATGCCAACTGACCCAGCTGAGGCTCGAACCAGCGACCTTCTTGCTGTGAGGCGATCGTGCTACCCACTGTGCCACCGTGAGGCCTTCTGCCTAATAGAAATTACCAATTCAATCCCCAACACAAACACCTGTAGATTTGAGATGAACACGTTGATTTATATTCACTAAAGAAAGGCAGCTGCTCTGCTTTTCCTTTTCCTGTGTCAAGATTCATTAGAAAACCGCAGCTGTGATACTCTGGCATCTGACACACAAACAGCCAAAACCAGAAGAGGTTTAATGGAAAGCTGCACTGCTTCATTCAACGATGCCAAGATTATCATGTCAGGATCTTTGTATCTCAACAAGATTATTATATGTCTTTAATCGATGTTTGCTGTTATGAAACATTATCGTGACCTTGAGAGATTACACAGAGGTTCATTTGCGGATATTTCGGTGTTAGCAACTTCCACGCAGCAATGCAGCATCTACATGTATGGACGGTACAGTAAATGTGACATTGCACTCTCTTCTGGCTGGCGTTATCAATCTCACACAATTTTTCCCTTGTTCTGAAAGCTGTGATAACACTATTGTGGAGTTTTTCATTTGTTATTTGAGAAAATTGGAATTTCCCAAAAATATTTGTGGAACCCTGTCATTCACTGCTCTCTAAATTCACAGCTTAACCAACTATGATTCCACTGTGGGTCTATGACAATAACTTTTTCCTTTTTCTTTATATTAAGCGATAGTTTACTAAACAAATGTGTTAACACATGTTACTAAAATGTGTTTTCATATCTAAATAAATTCAGTCATATTTACAACAGAAAATAATATCAGCTAATGCTGCATGTAAACAATTTCCTTTTTGGCATTGCACTCCTCTCTCATCAGCAGCTGCTTTCAGACTTAAGCCTGGTTTATACTTCTGCGGTCGAGTGATCGGCGTGACCCACGGCGCATGCCTTGCCCGTATACTTCTGCGCTCTGTTTGTGTTGCTCTGCAATAACACTTTCGAAACGTTAGCTGGCAGTGAGGTTTTTATGTTCCTGTGTTGAGTTTCTTCGCCAGTGTTTTGTTTTTTCTGAGCGCTGTACCTTAATGTACAAGTGGCTCAAACTCACTCATTCAGAGGTGGGAACCAGCGGACATGCAACAACAATAATCATAAGGTAAACACAAAACAAAACTTTCCATCTGGAGCTCCTTCACGCGACTCGACTCTTGTAAACACTTGCTCAAATGGGTCCGCGCGGCTCTCGGCCAAGCCGACCAATCACAGAGCTTGTGCTATACGTTGTTGCGATGTGTAGTTACATTTTTTGAGAGGTCAGCGTCGGCGACGGCCACAGCGAGGGCTATGCGACCACGCGAAGGCTGCGCCAGAGCATACGCGTACACTTGACCCAGAAGTATAAATCATCCTTTACTCTGCCTCATTCTACCATAATAAGAAGTTTTGAATACTTTAGCTCATCCATGAACACAATGTCGTCTTTGTTTGTTGTGAATACACTCCCTCTAGTGGCAAAAATTACATATTGTGCCTTTAAATTTGTTTTGAAAGGATTATATGTGCACATTCATGTCATTTTGAAGATGTAACTGCATTTTGTGCAAAAGCAATGACAAATGATCCAGTGCTCACTGTGAAAAGAGTTTTGAAAAGGTGTCTTTGAGTAGCTAAAGAGTATACAGAAACTGTTCCTAGCGATTGTAATAATAACAAAAAGTGTACTACAAAATCTAAAATCAGTCTGACAGATTAAAAACTTGCTCACACTTCTTTAAAAATATCCTTAAAGTGAATGTAGAGTGCGTGACAGTACTTACTGATCTGATCTGAGGGTCAGTATTGACAGTTTAACAAGTGAATGTGAGAATGTAAACATGCTGGTGTAGGTGTGGCTGGAGTTCAGGTACAGGCATGTGAACAGTGGACAGGAAAAAAAGTGACAACGAACAATAGTGCCCTTTGGACAGCCATGATTCATAGCTGAAGGACTATCTTTCATAAGAGAGAGTCCAGAGTCCTATTAAAGGACAGCGGATACAGGCTCAAACGAACAACTCACATATGCATGGTGAGTAGAATGTTATTACGGTCTGTGTTCATTTTGATTATTTATCGGTGACAATCTGTATAACATTAAAAGCTTCCTTCTGAATAATATAGATCCTCCTGAGACCCAGGAATAGGCTTTTGTCCGCTGTAGTGGACATTATATTTTAGCGAATTTCTCTGAGTCTACATATGCCACTGTTTTAAGTCAACATGTCCAGTTTACAAGACACATTCAGGGCTTTTTTAATAGGCAAATGTTTGGAAGTTTCACTATGAACACTTTCTCCTTGGTCTTTAAACAGCTGACATAAATTGTATAACCATGTGTAATATTCTTATGGAAATATGATAATATTTTGTAATTATTATTAAAATCTGACAAAGTTTTGAAGTGTCTGTCATAAATCGACATCTCAGGCAAATATTATAAAGTTTTAAATCAAAATACGACTTTCTGTTATGAAACAATGTATTGATTTTATACATGTCCATTGTAGATGCCGTGACTATGAAAGCATGTTTATTACGCCCTTTAGGATAAAAAAAATAAAAAAAAAAAAATTTAAACACATTTTTTTAAAAACAATTGTGTTTCCAATACAGTAGACATTGCATAACATAAGAATATAATATATGTCTTTTCAAAATTGTTAACAAATTATTTCTTCGTATGCACAAAACAATGTGAAACTCACAACTCACAAATCTTTTCCCCCCCCCGGGTCTCAGGAGGATAAAGATACAGATATTTAAGTGTTTCTGACTGTTGATATTTTCTGTCAGATATTAATAAACCTCTCTGTTCATGCTTCAGTACAAAGATCACCTATAGAAAATATGATGGGATAGGTCATTTTATTGGGCAAGTTATGGGTGAAGCTAGAACTTTAACTACATGCGCTTCGAAACTACATACTACTAAATATAAATGGTTACACTTTATATTGAGCTGCCTTGCTGCAGTGTAATAGTACATTATTATAATATGAATTAACAACATATCAAAGGTTATTGCATGTAATTATGTATCATTTACTGTTTATACTATAGCAAGTACATGTAACGTAACAAGGACATTGCAAAATAAAGTCTTACCATATTTATTTAACTAAAACGAAATCATTCAAACTGCACGGTAAAAAGATTCTTGCTGCATGCCTTATTTTTTTTAGTTGAATCAAATGAACTTTTCTAGTAGTCTCAACTTATATCAATCAAACTGACTAAAAATATTAAGTTAAACATTGCATACCTTAAAATGTAGCTGAAACCTGATTAACTTAAGCTAATAATTTCATTTATTCATTCTCCTTCGCATTATTTATCAGGGATCGCCACAGCGGAATGAACCGCCAACTATTTCGGCATATATTTTACGCAGCGGATGCCCTTCCAGCTGCAACCCAGTACTAGGAAACACCAATACACATTCACATTCACACACGCTCTCATACACTACGGACAATTTACTTCATCCAATTAACCTGTACCACATGTCTTTGGACTGTGGGGGAAACCAGAGCACTCTGAGAAAACCCACACGAACACAGGGAGAACATGCAAACTCCACACACAAATGTCAACTGGTTCAGCCAGGACTCAAACCAGCGACCTTCTTGGTGTGAAGCGACAGTGCTAATCACTGAGGCAACGTGTCGCCATAAAACATAAGTAACATAAAAACATTTGTAGTCATGTCATATTTTTTACAGTGTGCCTTATTTAAACATCAACTTGTTTCGTAAAAAGTACAAATTATATTGTGTTATGTCAATTATAGTTATTTTAATTTGGCACTGCTTTTGACTTGTTTTATCAGTAGAAAGCCATTTGTTTTCTCATACGGAGTCACTGAATGTGTGTCAGCAGTTTCTGTGTTTATTAGACTCCGCTACATTGCTTAACCTTATTCCGATCTATTGCCCTTCATTGTCAGGCCGGCAGTGTTTTCTTATCAACAATGCAGCTCAGAAAGCAGCGTGTTGAGGCTTTTCTCTATATCTTACAGAGCAGAATTTGAAACTCTCTGTAAATAAGGTCAGATCCCTCATTTCGCTGCAGTCCACCTTAGTATTGTAATGCTGTTCCATTATGCGAGTTGCCGCTTAACCTCAAAATTGTGTCAGCAGCAGCACAAGCAAAGGCCAATTTCATTTTGAAAAATGGTCACATCTAAAGAGGCTCCATTTATCTTTAACACATTGACAAAAAGTAGCATCAATCCTCATACAAGGCTGATGATTGGTGCTGCTGTTTTGTTGCTTGTTCACTCTCTCTCTCTCTCAGTCTGTTTCTGTATTTAATCTGTGTGCTTCTTTAAACACTCCACTCCAGATGTTGAGTCTTGAGGATTTCTCTTGACTGATAGATTGACTGATTGGCAGAAAGACAGACGGACGTACAGACAGACAGATAGATAAATAGATCGGATGGATGGATAGAGATAGATAGATGAATGGATGGATGTATAGACAGATAAACAAACAGACGAATGGACAGATGGATGGATGGAAGGGCGTAAATCATGGGTCTCAAACTCAATTCCTGGAGGGCCGCAGCTCTGCAGCTTTTCTCCAACCCTAATCAAACACAGCTGATCCAAATAATCGAGGTGATCAATAGAGTCATGAACACCTTGATTAGATGCATAAACTGTGTTTGATTAGGGTTGGAGCAAAACTGTGCAGAGCTGTGGCCCTCCAGGAATTGAATTTGAGACCTATGACGTAGATAGATGGATGGATGGACGGATGGATGGATGGATGGACGGACGGACGGACGGACAGATAGATAGATGTGGATGAATGGAATGATGGATGGATAGATCGATGGATGAATGTGGATGGACGAAATGAAGGACAGATGGATAGATAGATGGATGGATGGATGAATGGATGGATGGATGGATAGATGGACAGATAGATAGATAGATGTGGATGGATGGAAAGATGCATGGATAGATCAGATGGACGGATGGATAGATAGATAGCCAGATGGATGGAAGGATGTAGATGGACAGATGATAGATAAATAGATGGATGGAAGGACGTAGATAGATAGACAGATGGATGGATGGATGGATGGACATAGATAGACTGATGGATGGATGGACATAGATAGGCAGACGGACGGACGGACGGACAGATAGATAGATAGATAGATGCAGAATGAACTGGTTTCCCACAAATGTCTCTCAGAGGCACCAGTGTTCATCATTCACACTTCGCTTTGGTGGGCTCATAATGGTTTGTGTACACACAGAGAGACAACAGGTCACATTGCTGTATTACGAATAAAAGAAGATCCATCTTAGCCCCATTGAGAAATGTTGTTTCCATAGCAACAGGGGGAGAGTGATGGTTAAGCCACCGAGACCTAGAAAGGGAGTGGCACTTCTTTATAAAGAAAGAGGTGAAAGACAGAAATACATTTCCTCTGTGTGTGAACGCTCATTCATAGCCCTAGTGCTGGCATTCGAAGGCAAAAGGGAGGGAGTAAGAGAAAATTAGTCTGACCAGCCATTGATTTCCTCCACATTCATTCATGAGTTTCCCCGTTATTTTCTGCTTTCAGTTGCATGAACGCCAGTGGCTTAACCACCACTGCACCTCCTCATCTCCATATTCTCCTCCTCCTCTCAGTATCCAATCTCCTTTAGCCCTCCACCACATCACACAAATAGTCTTTCCCCAGAACACTCACACAAACACGGGCACACATTCCTCCTTCATCTCTCTCTTTCTCTCTCTCTCTCTCTCTCTCTCTCTCTCACACACACACACCCTCCTGCCTAGAGATTTGAAGATGTGACTGAGGCTGGTTTGTAATCAGATGAAAGACGAGAATAATCCCGAAGCTCCCTCCATCTTTTTCACTGCTGGAGTGGGGATGCTGAAGGAGCGGACGAGGGCCAGGATGGGTGACGTGTGATGGAGAGTGCTGTACGACGGATTCTGCCTTTATAAGGACCTGGGCTGACGCTGCACTCTTGGGAGTCTGGGATGACCATTGTAGAGAGTGGACAGGTAAAGACGTGCCAGAGAAGACAGTAAATAGAAGCTTCGTCTGTGACCGACAAGGTAAGAATTTCTTAAAAATAATAATAATAATAAAATAAAAATCAAGACTGTCTGTGGTCATTTTTTGATGTGTGCGTCTTTGGATGGGATCAGATGCACTGAAGGTAGCTCTCACCTTGTCAGGTATTTTTGGATTTAATGGAAGAAAGATGCACTCGGGGCCTTGAGTTAATTAATAATGAGAGGCTGTTGCATCACACCGTGTCTAAATATACTGATAAAATAGAGTGGTGTTTGTTTTAGAAAGAAATGTTCTTTCAGTTACTTCACAGTTTTAAGTGTAATTTAGTTATGCTTGATATTTCTTTGTGACTGTCAAATTTCCAAGCAATTCCTTAGAACTAAGAACAAAATTAACATTAAAATGGAACCTTTTTGTTGAATGTCGTGGCTCATTTAACAATGTAACATTGTAAATCTAGCAAAGGTTTTTATATTTTCATTTAAAAATTATAATGTACATTTCTCATACTTTGTGTTTAATATATTAAATTATAAAACTGGTTAACAATGCTGTGGCTGAGGCAATGACTTTAAATATAATGTCTGTAAATATAAATGTTATAAATATAATATGTTTGACTGCTTGAATTTCTTTTCTCACTTGATACTGAAGCAAATGAAAACACAAAAATTAAATTATTTGTTGTTATTATTATTATTATTATTATTATTATTTCTGTTTACCACTAAAAGCCAACTGTAATGACTTCTGCGATATCAGAAAATGTAAAAAAAAGAAATCCATCTTAGAATTATATAAATACTGACCATATTTGATGTTATTTCTGCTGTCTAATGTGAAAACAATTTTGCTTGACTATAGGTGCTATGTTGTTTGAAAGGATTCATCATTAAAAACTTAACCAAAGCAAATTCCAGAATAATTGCAGAATATAGGTTTCGGACCACTTTAAGGATAAGTTCACACTTGGCAAGTTTGGTTTGATTTAGCTTTAATTGCCATTTGGTTCATTTGAATAAATGTGAACTCTGGTGCACTTCAAACCACTGAAGAATTTAAAATTTAGCACTAATTTTGGTGTGGTTTGAATTAAATGTTTGTTGAACACAAAAACTAGTAGGACGTGATGTCACAAGATGTGTCAATGAGTTAAAATGGAGACATTTTAGCAAGTGTTCAGTTTTAGGTTCTGTCTTGAAAATGACAATGTGAATGCTGGGTGAACCAGGAATGCAGAATTAACAGGACTACATGAACCAAGACCACTGAACCACAAGTGTGAACACATCCTAAGAAAGCTGTACCAAACTAAGATCCAAAAGTCTTGTTCCGGTTGCTGGTTCTTTACAGTATCTATGCTGTTGTCTCAAGAATAGCAACAACATATTGTAATACTTAGGGACTGTAGAGTGAGAAATCAAACCCTGTGGAATTAGGACCGTGGTAGATTCACAGACATTTCACCTTCCCCAACCTTCTTCTTTATCTGTATACTTTCAAATGAGTGTGTAGTTCTGCCATGGACAGCATTGATTGAGCCCAATCTTTTAAAAAAGTGTTACAGAACGTCTGATAATGTTTTATGCTAGTCAGAATATTTATATCCAAGAGAAGTCTCTTCAGCACATCAAGGCTATCAATCTTGAAAACACTTGTACTGCTTTATATTTTACATGATATATTACTGTCACTTTGAATTGATTGGATTGACTGGATCCTTGCTAAATAAAAGCATTTCTTTGTTAAAGAAAATGTTAAAAAACTTTCCATCCTCTTCGTTTCCAGCAGATATATGATGGCAGAGGCTGGGCACACCACGTCATTCCCACCAGTGGGAACAATCCCCTCAGATCCCCTTGTAACAGTTGATTGCTGTTCATCAGAGTTGAAAGCTGAAGATGTGCTCATAAAGAGCTCCAGTGAAGCCTCATCCTCCCCAACAGAGCCCCTGAACCATTGCCAGATTAATCAACATGATGCACGTAATCACTGCATTGCTGAGACCCATGTATTTGACAGTGTGTGTTTACACCCAATGAGCCATCAGAATAAACATGACTGTAGTGGGTCACTGACAGTGCACAAGGACCTGAATGATCACAGTCTGTTATCAATACAAAGAAGCCACTCGGACAGCTTGCAGATTTTTAAAGATGCCGCAGCATCTCCTCTCTACTGTGAAATGGGTGCATCCTTTTGCCAAGGACGAGAGAAGGATGTTTGTGCGCAGTCATTTCCCTCTTTAGTGTGTAAACAGGCCATGCCGCTTCAACAAAGCAATACGATGACCACGTCCATCAGAACGGGAAGCAGCGGGTCGAGCAGCCCAACTCAACCAGCCAAACACGGTTTCATTCAGATCTGTGAAGTCATTCCAGAGTCCACCTGCCCCAAATTTGAAGAGCCCATTTGTTGTAACTCTCACTTCCACCACGGAGCTGTCAAGGACACGTTTGCTGCGTATTGCCACCCACAGCCCATTCCCGCCCCAGCACAACTAATTCCACACTTGGTAGGAATAGATGAGAGCTACAAGGGCCAAGTACAAACAGGCAACTTGCTCGCTCTTCCTCGGCTCATCTCCTCTGTCAGTGAGACTGGGTTGGATGGCAATCGACTCTTGCGCTGCTGCAATCTTGACTACTCTTGGCCTGGTCCGTTACGTCCAGTTGGCGCCCACCAATGGGGGGATGAAAAGACCACAAAGGATGTGGGTACCATGACCTCACAAAAAGACCTGAGAGATATAGGAGTGCAAGTGGGTCAGGACACCAAGGAGCTTCCCCAGCACGTCTTCCCAGAAGTGTGTCTGGTCCAGCAGAAACCGTCAAAGAGTCAAAAGTCTCCTGTGCGGGAGGTAAAATGGGATGCAGAGGGAATGACCTGGGAGGTGTACGGAGCCTCGGTCGATCCCGAAGAACTCGGACTTGCTATTCAGAAACATCTGGAGATACAGATCAAAGAGACTAAGGGAATAGCTGCAAAACTCTCAAGGCAAAACACGACAACATCCCAGCACAGCTCAGGATCCATTCAGAAGAGAAAAAAGGGGTTTTTGTTGGGATCCCTGCGCCACCCAGCCTGCTGTTCTGGGACCACGGGTGCAGTGGATTAAACCACTACAGTAACCCCAATGCAGCACATTTTGCAGATGATTTTCACCAGCTCATTAGTAGAGACTCCAAAGATGGAGTCACGCCGTGCTGTAATTACGGTCATTACTAGTTTCCAACTTGTAA
The DNA here is from genome assembly GCA_903798125.1 of Danio choprae. Taxonomy (NCBI): domain Eukaryota; kingdom Metazoa; phylum Chordata; class Actinopteri; order Cypriniformes; family Danionidae; genus Danio; species Danio choprae. Next base: position 5,326,140 of record CAIGQW010000302.1, on the reverse strand, counting down.
AAAGTGTTCAAGTCCTTGTAGAACTTGTAATTACAACTTATAAATTGAGAGGTGTAACTTGTACCCCCTGACCATTGCAGATTCTTTTAGGTGCCACGTTTAGGTTGGCATATAAACAGGTAATTACAAGTCTGAGGATGTAAACAGCTCAATGTTGAACATCAGATGTTGTCATTTTCAAATGACAATTAGTCGGATAAAAGAGAGATGCAAAATGTGCAGTGTTGGGGGTACTCAGGAAACGTGTTTGGGCATTACTAGGCTAAAGAACCTGATTGAGACCCCAAATAGACATGTTAAATACTCTTGAGTGTTGTATTTGACATCCAAAATAGGACAGATTCCAAATGGGGATTTGTTTTAGCAATTACTTGTCCGTCAGCAACAGCAACATTAATACATGTCAGAAAAAAATCATGTCTTCCGCCCATTTCGAGCAGCATTTTTAAGGGGTAGTTCACCCAAAAAAATGAAACTTTCCTCATCAATTACTCACAGTCAAGTGGTACTAAACTTTTATGATTTTCTTTTGTCAACACAAATGAATATATTCTGAAGAATGTTGGGAAAGTGCCACCATTTACACCCATAGTAGGAAAAAAATATTATGGAAGTTTTCTCCCCAACATTCTTCAAAATATCTCAAACCGGTCTGGAAGATGTGGATGATAAGTAAAAGATGGCAGAATTTCCATTTTTGTGAGAATTATTCCTTTGATTGCTGCAGACGTTTGCTCAGTAGATTTTATATTTTATTAATTTAGTAAAAAATTGTGGGTGATTTTGTTATATACATCTGCTCTTTGGTTGTTTTCCAGGACTAACATATTATCATTATATAAGTGGTAACCTAAAGCAAAACTTGTATTGTTTAATTCTATGAAAGCACTGTGATGTGGGTCAGAGAATATAGCAACTGTGGCGCCACCTGCTGGTCAAAGCATGACAGTAACACAGAGCTCTGATATTTTAGTGCAATTCAAAATATTTTAATATATTTTAAAATGAAATTGATGATACTCCAGTCTGCATTATCACATGGTGTTTTAAAAATCATTCTAATATACTGTTTTGTGCATGAGACAATTTTTTTCTTACTATAAGTATTTGATTTTTGTTTACTTCTTTCAAATGATCCTTCCTGAATGAACATATTATTTTATAAAACTCTTACTGACCCCAAACTGTCTAAATACTATAATACTAATATAAGAGTAGGCCTACTAATAAATATTAGCATATTGGATGTAGCAGGTGAGCTTATTAGTCCTTACAATTGATTAGACGTTACATTTCTAATGATACAAATTTCATTCAGTTTAACTTTTAATAAAGAAATTATGATGGATTTACTGGAGCATAGTGTAACAAGTACGGATTTCTGAAAATAGAAGCCGGATTATATTTGGATTAACACATTTTGACACAGAAGTAGAGTGCTGTTTGTTTAGTTATTTGTCAAAAACAAATCAAATGTTTCACCAGCAGCATTGTTTTTGTCTCTGTATTCTAATGTAACAATAAAAGCAATATGACAGTTAATTGAAAACGATTCTATACTGCTCTGTTCATTCTATTCTTCATTAATTAATTCATATTTACTACATCAAGCTAAATGCATGCAATCATTGCTTAATATAAGTCACAGTGTATATTTCTTATAGTAGGCTAAATGTATGATTCTATATAGCTATGGAAAACAAGAACAAATGTAGCTACCATCCATTATTCTGCTGTTTGCCTCACAAGATGGATTTAAATCAAGCATAAATTATTGATCTATAGGCACAGACTATTGATGTTCTGAATTGAACGTATTCAAGACTGGATAGTCTTGGTTCTACCTGGACCATTCCAGACTATTTAACTTGAACTTCTTCAAGCCTTAACCTTATGGCTATTTACGCGAGAATAAATACTGTATGTCCGTAGAGTGAATGTCCTTCTTATATTTATAAACGTATTATGAAGCCTATTATAAAAACCAAGGCTACTCAAATCCTTTTTTTGAAAATTGCATTAAAACGACAAACAGATGGAAGCTGTTATTCTAAACACTGCGTTTTCCTTCAGCAGCAAACCTGATGATCATACACCTGCCATGTTTTAATTCATCTCCAGCAGCAGCGGCACATAGCCTACGAGCTGTGTGCTGCCTTATATAACGCGTGCATTTTATTTGATCTCACACATGATAGTGGGATATCGTGGGATATTCTGTGGACACGGACACGGACACGAACGGAGGTAAGTACCTCGATATGGCTGCAGATAAAAGGATTTAAATGAATGAACATGCAAAATGACGGGTTGTTGCAGAGGTGTAGCATACATATGATAATGCACATATACTACAAGACAACGACGCGAGACTTGAAACGCCTTGTGTTTGTGAACATCAGTCGACGTCGCTAGCGTTTGTCCGTAGAATGTATAAAAATAAAAATGGACAAAATATTCATCAAACATATCGGTCTGTTCTCACCGAGGCTGCAACCGCTTACAGTATAATGGTTTTAGATGGTCGTGTTCTAAAAAACCCGAAATGAATTATTGATATAGTGACCATTTTAAATGTGACCAGGCGAAAGATGTTGCACAGATAGCATTATTCTGGCTATTTATTGTCTTCTGTGGTACAGTTTTAGGATAATATAATTTTCTAATTTCTATAGCGGTTATTGTTGGCTGTAAATGGCTGTATTTCTAGTGACCCAGTTGGAGAAAAGCCAGATTTCTTAACATTACCTCGCTTCATTAAAGACATAACTATAAATATCATATTTAAGACAAAGATATTAAAACTAAGGCTGTATTTATTAGGGAAATTAGCTCATTATTAGCTACTGTCAGTTTGTTGTTTTATGGTAACCTACTTGTAAATATGTAAAAGGATGGGAATATATTCACAAACTTAACAATATGAACAGGAATAATATACCAAATCTCAAATAAAATGTACATTTTTTTTTAAACAATTACCCAAATATTTGGCCATTGAGGGATAGTTCACCCAAAAATCGAAATTTACTTACCTACTCACTCCCAAGTCGTTCCAAGCATGTATTAGTTTCTCTGCTAAACATGAAAGAATTTTGAAGAATGTTGTTTAACCGGAAAGCCATCGTAAATAAATAAAAACATGAAACATATCAACTGTTTGATGGCATATCAAATGTCTTAAATTTTAAAGAAACTTAGTAATAAGTGGAGTAAACGACAACAGAATTGATCGTTTATGGGGGTTACTTGTGTTCATTCACTTGTCCATGGATGTATTTCTTTTTATATGAGCACATACATACTGTAAAACCTTGTAAAGTAATTTGGGGAGCAACTGCTTTTCTTTGTCAAATTCACAATTCCTTTTAAGCAGTTGGTATTTTTTTTGGATGCAAACTAACCAATAAAACTATATTATTTAAAAAGACTCTAAGAAGGACTATATAATGGCAAGGACACACACACACACACACACACACACACACACACACACACACAC
>CAIGQW010000302.1:5286116-5306517 GCA_903798125.1 Danio choprae | reverse complement strand
TTTCTTTCTTTCTTTCTTTCTTTCTTTCTTTCTTTCTTTCTTTCTTTAATTAATTAAAATAAATGAAATTAATTATTTGGCTATTAACGTTATGCAACTCTCCGTTCAGATTATTCGCTGAAGATCACGTTATTATTTGCATAGTTCATTGTAATTTTCACCTATTCACATTGACGTTTTATTTATGCCTGCGTCACAAAAACGGGTGTATTGGTGTATAAAAATGGTACAACTATTCCCTTCGGGAAACACAAAACCAGAGAGAGGCAGAGTCACTCCCTAAACGCCACTATTAACTCCACCCTGATTTACATAGGACAGGTGTGGACACAGGTGTGTATCGGAGGCTGCTTAGTTAACTGGAGGCTGCCGTGCCGAGCGGACGGTAATCACAAACTTTCTTCGAATTATCTTCACTTCTAACGCAGGTCACCATAACAAAATGAACGTGACAGATTTCCACCTTCCTCTGACCGAGTATGATTTCGAGCGTCACTTTGATGAAAGGCTGGCTATTGAATGGATGCAGGACAACTGGTAAGAGCTGTCTCTGGTTTATGTAAATACACCTGCACATTTGCTTGGAGGTTTATTGTAAACTCTTTTCTTGGTGTCATTTTTTTTTCTCTTTCAGGACAAAGTCGTTTTTGTTTGGTGCTGTGTATGTAGTGCTCGTGTTTGGTGGACGGCACTTCATGAAGGACAGACAAAAACTTGATCTGCGGAAAGTGTTACTGCTGTGGTCCCTCAGTTTGGCCATTTTTAGGTGAGTAAAAATGAAGTAAAACACAAAGTTTGTTTCTTGTGACCACGAACATGTTATATATGGGAATCTCCACATGATTTTGAAGGTTTTAATACTCACCATTTGTAGAAAACTGATTATGCATGAAAACACGGTTACTGCTATTTTTCAAAGATAAAAGCATGGATAATTTTTTTGTAAGGGATTCTAATCCTGTTCACCTGCACCTTATAGAAACATTGTGCAAGTGTTCAGATGAAAAAGCCTCTAAATGCCATGTGAAATTCTTCTTCTTCTTCTTCTTCTTCTTCTTCTTCTTTTTTCTTTTCTTCCTCGAAGGCTCCTGTGTAGGTTCAGCAATTTCTGTTCTACGGCAATGAACAGGTTCTTTTCATTGAATTTTAGAAGAACAAAAAAATTCACTTGGCATTTAGAGGATTTTGCATCTGAACTGAATTCCTTTTTTTATTTTATTTAGTAATTTTAAACTGTTTTCCTTTGACTGAATATTATTCCCACAGTGTAGGGAATATCTGGGACAATCAAACACTTGATCTAGGAAAATAAAATAGTTAAATTTAAATTATGTTAATTATAATCATAGAGTATACAAAATTGTCTTAATTTATTTCCAGTTATGCAAGACTCAACTAAACTTTAAAAAGAAGATACATTTTGTTATTTTATGTACTTTATTTATCTATTTATTTTTGTTAATGAAAAACATTTTGCTCTGACTCAGTTTTCTAAGCAGGGTTTCTGTAGATCTTAAAGGGCCGTAAGGTTTATAAATCTAAATTCACCTTAAAAAAAATCTCGAATTGGAGCCTACATTTCTAAATTCATATAATTACCCATTGAATGTTGCATAAACGGACAAATCAACTGAAGAAAGCCATGTTGTTGTTGCTTTTTATTTATTATTATTACTTTTTTTTTTTTTTACTTTCTGATCAAAGTTATTCCTAATTATTTGTTTGGGAGCAGAATTATTTAAATGTTAAGCACTTTAAAAAAAACAAAAACATATATTTTACAAGATATATTTTGATGTGTTGCTCATACCGTTGTTTTGCAGGCTCCGTATAAATTTAGTTTTAAAGTCTTTAACATGTCTTAAATTTGTCTTCATAAAACCTGCTGGAATCCTGTCTTAAGGAAACTCATTTGCCCTGAACTTTTGGCCTTTCATGAAATCACTCATCTCTCTCCCTCAATATAGTCACAAAAAAAATGTATAAAACAAATTACATTGATTTGAATCTGTAGTTGAAATCTTCTATATTGTAGTTTAAATTAGGCTGTTAGATATTGGGTTACAAATATATGGTTGTTATCATAGAAAACAATATCTATTGTTTCCTGCACAAATTCAGCTTGAAACATGAGCATGCCAGCATACATGCCGGTGGGATGTTTGAGTTATCAGTTTGTGTATCTTTTTTTTTTTTTTAATTCTTCAGCATCTATTGTTTAATGCTGGGTTTGGATTGTTTTGGGTTGGGGGGAAGGAGTCTTATTCACGTCTCCAAAGAGGATAGAGATGACAGCAAGCACAGAGTAACTGTTTGCATGCTTGTGAAAGGAACAATAGAATATTGTGATTTGATGGCAGCAGTGACCTCTGATCACATGCTCTTTAGATCTCTCGCGGCAACTGGACTTTCACCACGTAGTGAATGTTTTGGTATTGATTTGTTAAACACAGAAACTGCCTGCAACCATAGCAGTGTTTGTCTGACATGCCTAGCATGCTTCTTATCCCCCCCTTTCCTTTAGAGCTCACGAGAGGCCTGTATTGTTTACAGTTTGTTTCCATGGTTTTACAGCCTTGGCAGACACCATTCATATGCAGTTCTTTTTTTTTCTGTTTCAGTATCATCGGAGCAGTGAGAACTGGGTGCTTCATGTTGTACATTCTCAGCACCAGTGGTTTTAAACAGTCTGTTTGTGATCAGAGCTTCTACTATGGGCCTATAAGCAAGTTTTGGGCTTGTGCTTTTGTGCTGAGCAAAGCTCCAGAACTAGGTAAGACTTTTTTTTTTTTTTTTGACCAGAAATGACCATCTTGTGACCTTTTACTGGCCATGTTGTTTTAAACCCATATGACTTGAATTTCTGCTATGGAGACAAAAGAAGAAATTTTGAGGAACAATCAAGTTTAGTATCAGAGACTATAGGGTCCACAACAACTCTTGGGAACCCCCCACCCCCCAAATATCAGTGGTTCTTTTTGAGTTGTCACTACAAGTTAAGACTTAAGCCTCATCTGTAAATCTGCAATTTAAAGACAAATAAAAAAAAAAACTAAATTGTGAAATAATTTAAGAGTTTTGAAAGGCATAGTTCTGTTTACATCTCACAACTACATCTCCCTTAAAATTACTACTTTATTTCTCGCAATTGCTATTTATTTGCATAATTCTGTCATTTTTTTTTTTTTTCCTCATTACTTGATAATTTGCAGTTAAAGGTTCAGGATTTCTTTCAGTTCAGTTAAGTTTATATACAGTATTGCAATTATGACTTTTTTCTCAATTGCAAAGGGGAAAGAGTTTTAAAAGGGAAAGATGCAGAATCATGCCGGACCACTAAATTTAATTGTTAGCTAAACAAGCAAACAAACAATTAAAAAAAAACGTACTGACAATTTATTTATTTTTTTAAACAAAAATGATGCCATTTTAAAGTTATCTATTTCTAAATTTATATAGTATATTCTGGTTTTAATTTCTTACATCTTTCCTAATCCTCGTTTTTTCCCCTCAGGTGACACCATGTTCATTGTCCTACGCAAGCAGCGCCTGATCTTCCTACACTGGTATCATCACATCACTGTGCTGGTGTACTCTTGGTATTCCTACAAAGACCAGGTCGCCGGTGGAGGCTGGTTCATGACCATGAATTACACTGTCCACGCGCTCATGTACAGCTACTACGCGGCCCGTGCTGCAGGACTCCGTGTGCCGAAACCCTGTGCCATCCTCATCACATCCTCCCAGATTGCCCAGATGGCCATGGGCCTGGCAGTAAGTGCACTAGTGTACCGGTGGATGCAGGACGGAGACTGTCCATCTTACCTAGATAACATAGTGTGGGCTTCACTCATGTATCTCAGCTATCTGCTCCTCTTCACTTCTTTCTTTTATCAGACTTACATGAAGAGTTCCAAACCCACAAGCATCAAAAGAGAGTGATTTGCAGGCCTTATATATTTTGTTTTTGGGTTCTTTAACTGACTACAAAGTTTTCCTGTCTCCTGTTGTAGACACTGGCTATTTCTGTATGGCTGTTTATCTACATGCTTTCATTATTTTCTGGTGTTAGTTGAGCATCAAATAACAGCTCTTCATTTTAGAGTTCAGAACTTTTTTTTTTTTTAAATGGTTTTGAAGAAAATCCAGACAGTTTTGGTTGGAGTTTTTATTCCCCCAAGAGTGTTTGTTCCTGCTGAGAAAACCAACATTTTTGCAGGCTTGATAGCATGCCATGAACCCATCTGAAACATATGGCTTACATTGTAGCATGCGCCAAAATTCTTGTAATCTGCGTTTGTGGTCTGAAAATAAGCGAGCGATTTGTTGAGTCTTAATGTAAACCAATGCGTTTCGTTGGGCCACACCTTTTAAATTTCATCCATTCTGTACATGCTCTCGGAGTTTAGGTGTTGATGCATACTTGTCTTTAACCTCATGATGTCACAGAAACTTGAATTATCTGTGCTGACTGGTTGGGCGGGTTAACGCGCATTTAAATTGTAAAATATTTTGACTGGAATTCTCTGCGAGGACGACACCCGATTGTTCTCATGCTCATTCTGTGCGTGTTTCTGTCATGAGTTCACCGCAGCTCTGTTTTAATGAAGTAACAGCATGGCAAACCAGTTCAAGGAATGATTGATTTGAGCTCTTGTTCACCTTTGGGTAGAGTCAGCATGAAATATTTCCTTTCTGGCTATGCTGTGTGCTGATTTGCTGCTTTATAGAAGTCAAACCACAGCCGTCCTTGTAATCGTGTTTGTTTGTTGAATCTCTATTATAAAGCACAGTTTTATTTATGTATTTAACTTGTATATCACACATGGTCACCTTTGGGACACTGTTGGTTTTATGGTTGTGTCTGCGTTTAGTTTCCCACTGAAATTACAATGATGAGGTTGAGCAAAATGATCATTCTTAAAGATTGCATTATGTATTTCTAGAGCACAGCCCTTTGAGAGGATATTCAGTGAAATTTAACATGCATTCTGACTGTTGTTTGAAATGCTGCTGTTATCTGAGATTGTTTCTTTTGAATCTTTTTTGTTACTGTGAATGTATTATATATTTGAATTTAAATGACATTATGATTGTTTTAAAGAATTTTTATGGCATTTAATGTCAAGGATGGCAGCATATTACTTGTTTACATTATGGGAACAGCAAAGTTGAATGTCGTGGCATTAAGTTACAAAACATTTACTCCTGTATTTTAATTAACGAGAATGTAAATGTTAAAAAAAAAAAGTGCCAAATGTAAATATCTTTCCAACATGAACATCAGTACACCTTTTTAGCCAGTATGTTGTACTTATGAATGTGTATTTATTTGTGGTTATTGAATAAAGCTGTTTCTGTAGTTCTGCGTCACATTTTTCTCAACGCATTCTTTCTCAGACAAGTTCCTTGAGCATATTTTATGCATTAACACACGCACGCATACATATTTTAGCTGTGAACAGGAAGTGTGCAAATTTCCAGTTCTGTGTAGATGTAGTTTCCTTTGTTATTGTCACTGTTTAATTAGGCCAGTCATTTCTCTCCCAGTAGAAAACAGATCTGCTTAATGGTTTGAGATGACTCCCTTCAGAAAGAAATGATTTCTTTATAACATCTTTTAGTCTCAGTGAGTTTAATATTTAATAACAATAGTGGCAAAGGCATGCTCTGTAAAAATATTCTGGGCACATTTCCCTCCCCCCCTCGGAACCAAACAGCCTCACACTGACCCCGGTATTTGTCATGACTAGCCAGTAAGTAACTTGCCATTTAGGTGACACTTCTCATCGCCCTGCTGGAAACAAAGGTTAAGTGACTTGCTCAAGGGGACAGTATAGCTGTGATGGAATGAAATTGAGATTGTATTAACTCTTCAATGCCTGGTTCTTGCTTGGTGTCTTCTTCAAAATACTGACTTTCATGTGCAGCCACTTAAGCCACCGACAGATTCATTCAATTAGAAAAGAATAATTTTTTTTCTTGAAGAAAACCCAATACACTTGTCAAAAATGCTTGGTTCCACACAATTCCTTCATGTTGTCCCAACACAACTTGATAGTTTTTTTTTTTTTTTTTTTCAAAATTTTAAGATTGAAAATAAAACAGTCAAGTTGTCCAAAACCAATTCAATTGTGTTGATTCGGCTTTAATTCATTATATTTTTTGGGTGTAGAACTTAAATTCAATAGGATTTTATATGTGACAGAAAATTATTTTTAAGAAGTTTGATTACGTGCTATTTCATCAACTTTCCAGAAATAAAAAGGTAAATGTGAACTATAAACAAAGCTACACAACGGTTGTGTGACTTCAGCGTCACGACAGTGATGATGTCATACATTTGAATGTGAGTGGACCTTGTTGGCTATTCTTAAACTAAAGTATAGGCCGTGTAATAATGTATATACAAATTATTTTGTAAAATTTTAACACAGTGATGTCATTATATTGTATTTTCATATTGCTGATCTAGTTCATGTAGCATAAACACGAGACATTGTTTTAGGCATTTAATTAAAACCCTTGATTTGACAACTACAGAAGAGCAGTGCTGAAATTCAACTCATATCTGTGTTTTAACCTATTAAAATGTATCATCCCTGCAACTGTGGCCTCAGTGTGCATGTTCACTACATCTTAGTTGTTTATTTGGTTACATCCAAGGTCAAATTTATATCTTTAGAGACATCTCTCTTTTTTGCAGCTAAAAGGTGAACTGCTTTACATGACATTCCCCTGAAATGTCTGAATGCACCTGAGTGTAGAACTGTAGACGACAAAAAGGAAATCATTAAAAAACATATTTTAACGTTGTTGAAGCTCAAGGCTGACACCTACTGTTTTTGTCTGTTAAATAAATGTAAGGTTGATAAGGTTCAAAGACAGAAATATGGAAATAAACTACACATTACCAGAAAGGAAAGCATATTGCTGCATATTTGGTTAAAAAATCTAAAAAGGAAAAAGGAGGTTTCATAGAAAAAACCTTTTTAAAAAACAGTTATCTAAAAAAACGAGTCAAAAGCATTTAAAATATTTAAAGAAACTTTACCACTAAAGAACATTAAGCACAATGGATAGTAAACATTTTCATGGAACAATCAATGGCAGTAAAGAACCTTTATTTTTACAAGTGTAAAGAACATTTTGTACAATGCACTATTAAAGATGTAAAGGTTGTTTATAGGCATTGATGGTTCCATTAAGAGCCTTTAAAATACAAGAAAACCCCACCAAAAGGTTCTTCATTTATTTATTTTTTTATTAACGTTTTTAAAATGTACTAAGAAAAATGGCCTTTTTAATAACTCTTTACTGAAAGGGTATTTCTTTAGGGAATTTTTTAACCTTTATTTTTTATGTAAAGAACCTTTTGTGTAGTAAAACGATTTTTGGTAAAATGTTCTTCATGAAAGCGCAGATTCCAGATCTTTGATTTTTAAGACTTGTGCGTGCAAAAGTTATGCTGCCAGGTAATTGTGTACAAAACAAATACATGAAATCTATCTCGAATTTGCACATTTATCTTAAAATAACAAGTTGATTGGATTTGGACTACAGCAGAATGCAGTATCAGCTGAAAGGGTGTGTTTGATTAATGGGGGGATGTAAAACTCTACTTTTGTTAGTGATTTTGTGATAAAACTCTGCAGATTCAATGCAGACTTGCCACACTATTTAACAAAAATACCATTGATAGAAATTGCATTAAATAACCATTATGGAATTAAATAATAATAAAAAAACGATTATGTAATGAGATTAATCTGGACTGAAATAAACAGTTTTTGACATTTATTTAAATTTTTCTTTGAATGAATATATGTATCTTGTAAGATATATGACACATTTCTTCATTAGTTTGTGTTTACAAGACAAACCATCAAAATGAACTGGTCAATATTTTTATACTGGGCTGGAAGGTCCCTGTGAGGTTGTCGGATTCGGTTTGCTTTAGTTGAATAGCCATCTCAACAGCTCATCTGCATTGACAAGCTTGACAAGCACCTTGACTTTGAAATGACTGTTATCCCCACTGGATCCTCTGGAGCGACAACACTCACGCATGCAAACTGTCCTATTAATCATTCCACAAATCGCTCTCCTTGTTTTCTCTGGCTTCCACCAATGTTTCTTTTATGTTCCTTTTGAAAAGAGATCAGATGACACAAAGAGATACCCATTCACAGCCTTTTGTTTAAGCATGTTACTAATGTCTTTGTTAGTTAATATTTTCTGGAGTCTATTGTTTTATTGATTACAATACTTGAATGGAGAGCAAGCAACCAAAAAAATTAATGAAAAACAACAACAAAAACAAAAACACACCATCTAGTTACACACATTTCCAAAGAAAAGAGTTCCTTAATTCTATGGTTGATTAACGTGCCAAAACAAGACTTCTCTGTTAGTCAGTGACAGTGTTGATATAAAACTATGATATTTCAAATAGAATTTTGAAATCTTTATATATATTTTTGTATTTTTCAATCACTTTTGTTCTTTTTGCTTCACATGAGAATATCAGTCATTATAAATATAAAATAGCAAAAGCAATATGCTCAACCAATAAAATAATGAATAAAGCATATTTAAAAGGTATGCATGACTAATAAGCTATACACTTTGATGAATTCATGAATATTTGTAGTATTTCTTATTGTTCTTACTATTCTCATATTTGAAATGCAATGTATAAATCATTTTATCCCATATAGGTCAAAGACATTTTGGTGTAAAATTAAAATTTCAAAATGTATTTATATATTTTTTTACATTTTAGCATATTCAATGCACATAATGCAATGCGAGTGACTAATGTTTGTATAAATATGAAATAACTCATTTATTTTGACCTGTTATTATTAAAATCAAATGATTCTTATTCTAAATATGCTTGACAAGAATTTTTGCATTACTTTTCTGTAAATCATGCTCAAAATGCATGATAGTAATTATGTTTTTCTTATAATTAAGCAGAACACATTGGCAAAAATCATAAAAAGCTCTGTTAAATCTTTGTTGTGTGTATATATGTAATTAATACTTTTTTGACAACCATGTTTTAAATGCTTAAGTAATGGCTTAGTTTAGTCTTCAAAGACTGTCCCTTGTCTCATTCCTATTTCACCCATCATAAGCACTTCTAATGGGGGAGGTGGGGGTGAAAGGGGGGTCATAGGAGCAGGACAGAAGGGCACAGGTATAAAACACTGCAGTAGAGGTCAGAAATCAAATCCCCGAGGAGCATCAAACAAGACAGACCTTCACTGTCACCTCCAGGATTCCACCAGTGAAGACGCAACATGTGGAAAGACAACACTATTGGTAAACATTACTGATGATTTTTACTAAATAATAAGTTTCCACAGTTCATTTGAAAGATGACATTCAAAATAATGATATGTTTAGCACTGCATTAATTATTATCATTAATTATTTTAAATTTGTAATTTCTTTAGATGCTACTGCTAAAACATCTGGAAGTGGTACCGTATCCAGAAGTGCAAGTCGCAGGAAAAGGACAAGTTTCTCCAAGGAACACGTTGAGCTTCTGCGAGCTACATTTGAAACAGACCCTTACCCTGGAATCAGTCTCAGAGAGAGTCTTTCCCAAACCACAGGACTGCCAGAGTCGCGCATACAGGTGGGCTGTGATATTTAATGGCATGTTATGAAAAGTAACACTGAATCAACTACAGTTTAAAGTGATAGTTCATCATTGTATTGAATTCTGTCATCATTGACTCACTCTCATCTGGTTAATGCATGACTTACTTTCTTCTATTAATTAGAAAAGAATACATTTTTAAGAATTTATCAATTATTTTATGCATATAATGAACATTACTAGGTTTAAAACAATTTTAAACTTCACTGACTTTCATTAAAAATCTTAGAAAAAAACATGTTTGCATTTAAGCAGGATTAGAAATTACCTTTACATTAAGATATATTCAATATACTCTCAGAAAAATAGGTGCAAAAGATGTCTTCACCATAAGTAGACATTTAAGATAAGGGGGCAAATAGCCCCTACAAAAATACATTAAATATATTGTGATAGCAGTGATTGAAGTAAAAAGTAAGATCAGCAATAATAACAGCAATAATGGACAAAGATTTTTGTCATTATATTGCATGTTGAAATTAGTGCTTGTTTTTTTCAATTAATAATTTATAACCTGCACAAATGTAACTGTTGTGTGTGCCACCTTTGAGCAGCATTAAATAGTTTGTTAATAATACTTTATTGATAACACTTTGTAATAAAATGACAACAGACATAAGTAATAAGGTCATTTAAAAATTTCCTCTCATAATTAAAGTAAAACAAATCCCTGCAAATTAATTCCAGAGGCCACATATTCCAACCCATATAGTAAAGTTAATTTCACTAATTAAGTATTAAGTTAATTAAATACATATGCTTTTTTTCTGAGATTGTAGAACCCCAGTAATATTCATTATATGCATGAATGCATAAGAATATTCATATTGCAGTCATATGAGTCAAAAAATAAATATAAAGTAAAATTTAGGGGTGAGCTATCCTTTTAAGATGCAAATAAGCAAACACCCTTTTTCTATCTATTTTGTATCTCTCATGTATTTTGTAAATCACCAGACGCATAAAAACAGGTGAAGTGATATCTAATAATGCCTCACATGAAAACATACTATTTGCCATTGCTGATACCACTATCAATATCTGTCATGACGTAAGCGACTTTGTCTTTATCAGCTGTTTAGTTTAGAGACCGTACAGCCTGTAAACAATAGACATACCAAGCACAGATAACTATACTGACTATACGCACCAGTAGCTGCATGTCATCTGTCAATGATTGACCCCAATCTTTAACAGGAAAGCTCTTACAGTATCTGCATGCACTAGTATAATCTATCAACTGTATTCTTATGAGTCTGCCCCATTTTAACTCAATGTCTCCATTCACAATAGGTATGGTTCCAGAACAGGAGAGCTCGCACGTTGAAATGCAAGGGTGGAAAGAAACCATTGTGGCAAACCGACTTGCCGGCCTACAACAACATGCAGACTTCACCAATGCAAATACATCGGGAAAACAACGAATCCGCTGGAGCCACTGGGACTTTATGTTCACCGCCGCCTGCATATCCAGATCATATAAAGGAAGAAATGGAAAAAGACGGAGTATGCGGGTGCAACACTCCGTCTTCCATGTCTATCGGCGACGATTCTGGCTATTGCACCCCTTCATACCATCAAAGCAGAGCCATTCAATCCCACATGAGCCATTCTCCTCTTTTAAGCCCAGAGCATCAGATGCCCCCTAACTGGGGAGCGAGGTACGGCAGGAGGTCTCCTATGAGCTCCATGTGGAGTCCATATCATCTGGAAGCCTATGCCTGTAATCCAGGATTTTTTTACTCGCAGTCTGAAAAACACAACACTCTTCAACCGCTGACCCCTGTCACTCCAGACTCGGGCTGCTGGGAGCCTGGATTGGACGGGACTCCTCCTGTTGACAACCAAGACGTCCAGAGGATGGAGGGCCAGCAGGAAAGTGGGGTCCACCATGGGCCGCTGCCTGAGCTTCCGACTCTGTCGCTGCAGGAGATCCTGGGAGAACTTCAAGGAGACTGGTGGCAGGGCGAAGGACTAAACAATCACTCCACTGAGGATAACCATGTGTATGGCTGAATTTTGAAGAGTTTGATTTATTTATGACTATTTAATGTATTTATTGACTAAAAACAATAATGTAATATTTAACTGATTTGAAACAACATGCGAGTTTTCAAATGTTTTCTGACTGATCAAGTGTATTTATCTTAATTAATATTTGGTATTTTTTTTATTTTTGGGGTAAAGTGTAATCATGCAGCTGTGTGTATATAGTTTACAGATAAAGTATAGACTTTAAATAAAGATGTCTTTTCTCCTAATGTTCCCTTAAGTGATTTTATACAATTGTTCTGAGTATGTATCCTTTTACTTCAAGCGTGGATGAGGTCAGTGATGGACACATCGATAAGAGTCAGTCTTTAGGTTGCAAGGAATTTGTTGCATAACACTTTCTGTCATGCACTAGGTGAAATTTATATGCATGAAGCTTTCATTGGGAATGGAAAAATATGCAGAACTATTCCAACATTTTGTAAACTGCTACTAAAATGTAGTTTATTTCTGTGATAGCAAAGCTTATTCTTTTAGCAGTACTTCAGGCTTCAGTGACACAAAATACTTCAGAAATTATACTTGTACACTATTAACTATATACTGAAGAATCTATAGTAACTTTCTGGCAGCAGTTCGCCAGTAACTTGCTGTAAATAAATTACAGCAAAAATACTGTATTTACATTTACAACACCATTTATCTTACTGTATATGCATTTACAGTATTGTATTTTTATATATTTTACGTCATGATGCAACTTTAAAATACAGTTACATACTGCATAACTGTCATACAGTAAAGTTCAGTTCATATTACAGTTAAATACTGTGAAATTTGTAAAAATCATTAACAGTGTATGCTGATTTGGTGCACAAGGAAAATTACTTATTTGTTCATTTTATTTTTTAGGTAATGTTGAAAACTATTACTTAATACAGTTGTAGAAACCATAAAAAACTTTAATAACCAAACAGCTGGACTGTAAAAACAAAACCGACTAAATAATAATCACAATGCCAGAACAATGGCCAAGCCAACTCAACATTTGCACAAACGTTTGTATACCTTAATTTTACCAATGCTATGTGCATCTACTATATTTATTATATATAAAAAAATTATTGCAGATATAGACAGAGAGAAGAACCTGAAATGCAATGTGAAATTTAGTGATCCAGAAAGAGGATACTATATGCTATGAAAAATAGGATAGGACAATAAAGGAAAAAAAATAATAAAGGAACTTCTTGGTTGAAAAGGTTTTATGTATTCAGGTAATTCATGTACACAAACCAATAAATATATGTAAATGTAAGCTTTTTATCACAAATTAACATAAAGTACTTGACGGGATTACGGCTGCAGCAGAAATCTAGTCAGTCTCAGCTGTCAAAATGGGTGTCTTTGATTAATGAGGGGTGAAATGGGTCTGTCATCCATAAAATATGTGAGATATTAGTCTCTTTAGATAGTCTCCTCACAGCTGTTTGTAGTCATTGCTAACACTTTTCTAAAATAAGAATAAAAAGGAATCTTTTAGCATTTCGCTTGTAGTTTCATAAAGAGTTATTATCAGTTAAAACAATAAAACAACAGCAAAAATGTAAATATGGATTAAAATATACTATAGTCTTATATTTCTTTAAATATTTAAATAAGTAAATGATGCTATGAATGATATGTATTATATTTTCACATAAATATATCTATAAAGCTAAGAGTAAATATCCTCTGAATCAATAAAATAGGCTCTTATTTTACTATGTAGCTATGCTATATGCTATATACTCTTATATAGCTATACTATATTCTATAATATGTATAGAAAATCCCTTTAGTAAATAATATCTAGTCTTCGATGCTTATATTTATTAAGTACATACTGTACATATAGAGACAATACAACAACAGCAAAGTTCTCCAATCAAATTTATGTTTTACATGCCATATCAGCAGCATTGGCTATATTCATGGCAAAACCTAGTGTATAGCAGTAAAAGGAGATAAACAGTTCAACTGCATAAATCACAGAGGCCTTTGTCTGCTTGTAACACTTTGATCAACCCACAGGGGAGGTTGGTTTGAAGAATGAAAGGTAAAACCAAAGGTTTTGGCCCTGCAGAAATAGAGCTTACATGATCAATAAATACTTCTTGTATTTTTGAATTGTTAATATACAAATAAGTAAAAAAACATACCAAAACTGCATAAGAAAAAATACAAGGGGACGAGGTGCATAACCATGGTTTTACAACAGAATTGAGGGCAAAATAAGCTTTCATGCTTCCCTGGTGGTAACCGAAATATGTCTCCTCATCTTTTAGTGATGTCTCCTCATTTTTTCCCCACCTAGTATGCCTTCCAACAGCACATTCTCTTCCCATAGGTTTTCATGTATCCACTTCCTTCCATAAAAACAGTCTTGTATTTCTGAGAATAGAAAGTCACAGTGGAACGGGCAGGAGGCCAAATATTTTTTAGACATACCCCAAAAACATGGTCAACAACTCTGACAAGTGAGTACAAGCCTCTGTGAGAATAACTGGGAATATTACAAATCACATAATAAAAAATTGTAGTTAGTAATATAATCTACTGTAAATAGCCACCCTAAAAAATCTCCCTGGTTTTACATATTTTACAGAGACCATCAAATAATTATTCATTCATTCATTTTCATTTCGGCTTAGTCCTTTTATTAATCTGGGGTCGCCACAGCGGAATGAACCGCCAACTTATCCAGCATATGTTTTACGCAGCGGATGCCCTTCCAGCTGCAACCCATCTCTGGGAAACATCCATACACACCCATTCACACTCATACACTACGGACAATTTAGCTTACCCAATTCACCTGTACCGCATGTCTTTGGACTTGTGGGGGAAACCGGAGCACCCGGAGGAAACCCACGCCAACACAGGGAGAACATGCAAACTCCACACAGAAACACCAACTGACCCAGCCGAGGCTCGAACCAGCAATCAGCGACCTTCTTGCTGTGAGGCGAACGTGCTACCCACTGCGCCACTGTGAGGCCCCATCAAATAATTAGTCCACCATTAAATAATTAGTCAAAATCAACTGGATATAATGAAGACACAGATATACAGTGATCAATAACTTGTGTCATTATTTGTATTTTTTTTCATTCCCTCATTCAAAATCATAGATTACATTACATGGCTTTTAATACTGTGAATATAGTCAAAGCTAAATGAGCTTTTATTACAACAGACAATTATTAAAGAGATGAATGAATTAGAGAGAATGAATTGGTTAGTAATAAATTGCTGCCATTATGTAAATTATAAGTAATCATTTAATCCATAAAAAGTAGCTGTAATCGGATTATGGAGATATTAAATGTAATGTAATTACAAGTAATTTTGTAATTGATTATACAATCTAAATTATATGTAATCTAAGTCCTTTATAATTAAACCCAACTCTGGTATACTGAGGCATATTTTAGCTTTAATTGTGAAAACATACTGATCAATTTCATTTTATTTTTTTGCTTATGTTCTGTTCTGGGACCCTATATGTACTATTTTGTGTCACATTGCTCTGGTTTCCTGCAGCAGGATTTGTCATTCTCGGGATGTTTGGCTTTTTGTGAACATTTTTCATATGAACAACACTTCAAAAGACAGGAAAAAACAAACAAGGAGGAAGTACCTGCGATTCTTCTGTTCCTTGTGGGTGAGTCTCCATTGAGTCATAATGAAAGCAAATGGTTACTGTGTTTATTATAACTAAGAGGTGTGTGCTATATGGAAAGAGATAAAGAGTGACAGAAAGATAGAAAAAGTGGGGAGGGGCAGAAGCAAGCACTTTAACAAGAATATCTCTTACTGTTTATGGCACAGCAGCTGATGTGGCAGGCAGCATTGGCCTAATTGTATTTAGTTTGTTTTATTTTATTTGTTTTTACATAAATTGTATATTATTATACAGCTATGGTAAAAAAGAGAGGAAAATTCCTAGTTTCTTAGGATTTATTTTTATATAATTTATGTTTGAGTAAAATAACATTTGCTTTATTCTGTAACCTGACTACACTTCTTTTAAATTTAGAAGTAGGATATAGCAGAGCATAAAAATCCCAACAAAAATGAATACAAATGAAAACAATCCTTTAAAAATATAAACGCTCTTAATCGTAATATTTTTTGAATGAAAGGCAACCTTTATAGATTACTAACAAACATTAACAATTTACACCAAACCATACCTAATAATAAATCAAGTATATTTACTTGAGAAATAATTGTATTTGATTGTATTTATTACATTTTAAGTGGTCTCGATAGCTGTAAAAACACCAGAATATATCAAGTAAATAAACCCCTAGTAAATGATCGTGGAGCAGATGTGGTTTTGTTTAGTGAAGAGTGACTGACTGATCATTTTTCTCCAGTATAATGAATGCAGAGGAGCAACGGGCGTGTCTTTCTCACACTCACACACAAAGTCCAGCATTCATGTGTGGGGAGTTAGTTTTTTCCCAACTATAACTACCAGGCGGAGGCGTTGTGTGACATAAACAAAGAGGTGAGCCTTTTTTAGGTTGTTCATCGTTACTGATTTTTAATTTACATTTCATTACACGGACTGGAATGTTTTGGCGAAATCGTACAAACGACGCTCTGCTTTGTGCGTTTAAATTGTAAATACGTTAAAACGCCGCGAGTTCTCGAGCGTCGCGTTTCACGTACAGCGCGTTCTCTCGCTCCCCTCCCACGTAACGTTAAATAATTTGCGGCTGTTTTAAACTTTGATAAAAATATATATTTCTAAAATGTTGTGTGTATTGTATGTATATATCTAGTAAGTAACTGTCGTGACACGTAGTGAGGTGATAAAGTTTGTTGGCTAGCTGTATTGAGATTTTTAGCGGTTAGCATTGTTTCTGCATTTATGACAGAAATCTTTTTTATTAACGTATATTGTCATAATACTGACCGCACTCTCTGCATTCACTTGGTAAAAATCAGCTAAACGAGAAGACTAACTGTTCTGGAAGACTAAGACTTGCTTTTGCAGTGAAAAGTGAACTGACAACTTTGCTAATCAACTAGCCACTCGGCTAACTAGTAAAGAGGAAGAAGAAGTGGGTGAAGAGCCATCTTGTGTGTGTATATACTCGAGTCTCTAATGATTTCTGATTATAAATTTCCTTATGAGTTCTCTCTAGGGCAATAAAATATTTTCTGGTTAAGTTTGACGTGATAATTGAAAACAAACATGCAAATTTCTGCTCCAGATTACCGTAAGAGACATTTCCGTGATCTGTTTGCAGCTGTTGGTTGTAACGTTATTTAGCAGGTGATGTAAACAGGAATATTTCTGATTACATAACATAACACATTAAACCGGGATGTTTTGCCAGCTGCTGGGTAATTTTAGAAAATCCGGCTATTTTGGATCCTTGTATCAGACATGTTTACAAATCTCTGAAGCAGTGAGTCAAATAAATCCTGGTTTCTGCACTGTATACTGCAGATCAATGACAGGACAGTTAATATAGAAATGATTTTATTATGAAGTGTTTTATTGATTATTGCTTTTTAAACCATATGATTATAAAGATTTTAGGTTATGGCTATTTAGATGCAAAATAGTAAGGATTCATAAACCTTTTTTTTTGTCACGACTTGCATTGATGAGCACCTGATAAGATTGTTTTTGTGACTTAACACGTTTGCTGTTTGCTTTAAAAATTTTAAACGCATTTCAGGGTAGAAACTTGTCTTTACTGCCATTATGACAGGAAATGAACGACAGATCTGCCTTTTACTGACTACTGGTTGAGATGTTGTAAACTGTGAGCATTTTGTAATTGAGCAATTCTGCATTTCACTAATGCTGAATATGTGTTGTAATTTTGTTGGCATCTTCAGCTGAGCCTTAGTTTTACTTCCACATTATTTTAACTGTTAGTGCCCCTTTTAAGTTACTGTATGTGAAGGTAATTTTACATGTTTTGCTGTGTCAATTTCAAAATTTCTTTCCTTTTGTGCTACAGAGGAAGATGCGTTATTTCAGATATGAAAATGCAGAGGTCAGCTGTTGCTACAAATACCTCATGTTCAGCTACAACATTATTTTTTGGGTAAGTTGATGATAAATGTTTTGTTTTAGTGTAGCAAACACACATTATTATTATGCTCTCTGTGGAAGATCATTTTTAAATGGCCTCCCTTTCAGTTCTGACATAAGATAACATTCAACACTTTGTCTGCTTGTCTTTTCCACCACTCTTGCTCTGATAACATGATCAGACCAGCCCCACACTTCATGTTTATTTATTCCACTTCGTTTCACACTGTGCACAGATGTTTCATACTTTCTAAGTGTTTTTTCATTACTGGGAGAGCTTTTTTTGCAACAAGTTAACACCCATAGTTAACACTCACTCATCTTTATCAAGCAAAAAAGTCTGCATAATGCGTTTTCATATTTTTATCAACAGGAAACAGATTTACGCTGACATGTACTGCAGTAGCTTATGTTGTCCTACATGGGAAAGAATGGGAGGAGTTTGAGGGTTCTGAGATAACCGCTTCTAACCCGTTTTCCTGTTTTCAGTAGTGAACATGGTTTAGAAAATGAAAGTCATTATCTTTGCAATGTGTTAAGATAATTATATACACTGTGATATGAATTATGAAGTCTTTAGTTTAACACTCTTTCCCTCCTAGTTTTAAATAAACTATGGGAATTTAGGGGTTTCCTATTTTTTTTTACACAACCACTCAGAACTGTGGAGTCAATAATATTAATTATTTGACTTGGTAAAGACAGATTAAATTAATCTAAACTACCAGTAATGACATTTATAAGGCATCAGGTGTGTTTAAATTATGTTTTTTTTTTTTACCGTCTGTTAATAAATAAATGTAACAAAAGACTAAGCAGCAGGACTAAATTCAACATCAGCATGTTAAAATGATTTCTGCAGTTATATAGTCTAAATATTCAGCTTTAACATCACTGGAATAAATTACATTAAAAAAATATTAAAATGAAATTATTTTTTTTAAGTTATAATAATGTGTCATAGTGTTATTGTGTTTTTAAATCATACGTGGTTAGTACAAGATACATTATTCCAAAATCTTCTAGATGCTTGCTGTTCTATATTTGAGTCCGACATTTAGTCATATTTCTGCATCAGATGTTATAATCAGGCACTTAGTCATTGCTTGTTTTTGTTTTGTCTGAACTTGCTTACTCTGTTGCAACATTTCTTATTGTCTACTTCTCTTCTGCTTTTCAGCTAGCTGGAACAGCATTTATTGCAATTGGCTTCTGGGCTTGGAGTGAAAAAGTGAGTCTGGTCTTTTCGCAATGTACATGGGCATACAATCCTGTCAAGTACATACATTCTACTTTTAATTTGCTATCACCATCTTAACTGGCATAACTGTAATTTGCAGCATCATGCAAAAATTTGGGGTCAGTAAGATAATAAAAAATACTTCTATTCAGTAAGGATGCATTCAGTTTGTGCATACATTGTCTGTGTATATGTCTTCAATTGCAAACAAGCTGCTTCCACAAAGATGGTAAAACCATTTTGAATTGTACAGAATATGTCTGATTAAATACAAGCTGTTCTTTTAAACCTGTATATTTATTGAAGAACCCTGAAAAATGTATGAATTTAAGTTTTTCACAAGAATAGCACAATTTACAATGAAATAAATGCCACCGTGGAGACTTTGAAGAAATCTTACTTCCCCAAGTCTATATTATTGTACATTAAACTTTTAGTATAATGTTGTTGTTTTAGTTGTTAAGGAAAAAAAACAAGCAGTGTAAATTGTTTATTCCTTGATTTCCCTGCAGGGGGTTTTATCAGATCTGACTCAAGTCACACGTCTGCATGGTTTCGACCCAGTTTGGGGGGTGCTTGTTGTGGGCACAGTCACTTTTATTTTGGGATTTGCTGGGTGTGTTGGAGCACTCAGAGAAAACATCTGCCTTCTTAAGTTTGTAAGTACATCTGTTCAATGTTATACAGATTTATTAACACTTATGCTGGTCAATTTGTGCCATTTCTTTTTGATATTTTGCATAATTTTATGACATAAAAATAACACATTTTCTTTGCAGTCAAATTTCACTCTGATTTTTCATATTGCTTCTTGACCATGTCTTTCAGTTCTCTGGAGTCATTGGATTCATCTTCTTCCTGGAACTGACGGCTGCAGTTTTGGCGTTTGTGTTCCAGGGCCAAGTTAGAGAGTGGATCAACGATTTCTTCTTGGCCAACGTGAAGGCCTACAGGGAAGACATTGACCTGCAGAATCTGATCGACTCTCTCCAAAAGCTGGTAATTCTGAGAGACATTTTTAATATATTTCGATTTACTAAAGTTTGAGCTTTCTATATTCTCAACATGACAGCTACCACATAGATATCAACTTAATGGTTTCTATAAAATGCAAACTTTAGTACTCACTGTCCATGCTGTTTTGCAAATGCTTAATTAATTAATTAATCGATCAATCAATAATAAATTAACGAAAATCTATTGAGAAAATAAAATAACATTTAGAACTCATTAAAAAAACTAATCTATCATTTTTTTAATGTATTTTTTTTCTTGTGCATGTATGTATTGTATGTATGTATGTACGTGTGTGTAAATAGCAACCAAGGCACAAGCTGTAAAGGCAAAGCTCTCTTCTCAAAACGAGTAGCTTGTTTGCGATTCAAGACAG
>CAIGQW010000302.1:5263437-5279603 GCA_903798125.1 Danio choprae | reverse complement strand
TCTTTAGTTTAGTGTCCTTGCTGAATTAAAATATAAATTGGGAGGAAAAAAAAAGCATTTTATCGAAATATAAAAACTTGCCTTCCACTTCAGAAACTTTCCTTTGTACTAAAAATGTCCACATTTATAAGCACTACATTTTTTGTTTTTAAATATCCTGCTTCTGTGGAAACTGCTACATAAACAGTTAAAAAGGAAACACCTTTATTTAGTTCAGACTTTGCAATCATAATTTCTCAGAATAGTTTTTTTTTTAATTAATTAATTAATTAATTTTACTTTGGATAAAAGCATCAGTTGAATGAATAGGAATGTTAATACCTCTCAATTTGTACAAACTAGCAATTTTTTAAAAAATATTTAAAAAACTTTAATTCTGAAAAAACATACCATGGAAGCATACTAAATCTTGAAATGGTAAAAAGCCATTCTGAGAAAACAATAATAATACAGAACTGTGTCAAAGAAAGTAACAATTACCTTAAAACTGAACTAAATTTAAATTTATTCCATTCATAGCATCCATACAGCTAGCTTTGAGGGGGAAAAACATATTTATTAAAGAGGAAAAAGCATTATGAGTAGGATAATGACTGGACCAATTAAAAGTAGAATCACTTGGGCTCTATTAGAAAAATCATCTGCAGCTTTCATCCTGTTTTGACTTCAGCTGGGAAGCAGGACAAACAAGAACAACCTTAACAATATAACAAAAATATGTCTTTAAAATTGAAACTTTGTTGTGGGTTATGACACCTGAGCTTGACATTCAGGTCAGAAAGGTCCACTTCTTAAGAAAATCTGCAGTGTGATCCACTTACCAGAACCTTAGTACTTTATGCCCGAGTTTTCCAGCTCCTACAACTACCAAAAATCTAGTGTTTAGCTGCTGTATTTTTCTGTTCGAAGTGACTTACAGCACACCAATTACAAGCAGTCATCCTGGAGAAACTTGGACTGTCTTTCTCAATGGTGATAAAGCAGAACTAAGATCTTGGAGCTTTGCCGTTTTCACGGTCACCTCTGCATTAGATCGAACACCTTTGACAATCAGTCCTGATAAAAAGCACCACTGTGGCCTGTTCTGGCAGGACAGATAGAGTGGAAACAGACTCTGAACAAATACATTTAAAAAAAGGACAATTGTCCCTCTATAGTGTTGATGAGCACATATTTTGCAGGGTTACCCTCATGGAAAAAGCTACAGTAAAACAGAAGGATGGACTGAGGAAACGGTCTTTTTCCTGTTGTTGTTAAATCAGACCTTCCCCAGTCACAGAAATGTGCTTTCTTTGGATACATTGTTTCACATGGAGTTCACACTGGTTCTTCTTTACAGGCTATTTCCTTTTCTGAAGAACAAAACAATTATCCTTTGCTACGTTATTGCATTTGACATTAAAGGTGCTGTATGTAGCTTTTTATTTTCTTTCAGAAAGCATATTCAATTCAAATAAAGTTTCAATATGGGTATGTTGTATGTTTTGCAATATGAGTAAAATATTGTTCCATTATCTTTTAGCATAACATATGTAAACATTAAACTACATATTTATTACCTGTACAGTACTTAAAATATACAGGGCTATGGGGGAAAAAAAGAGAACTTGAAAGTTGACAAATAAGAAAAAAGTGTCTTGTTTTCGAACGTTTGTATTTTTTGTTGTTTGACATCACAATTCCAAACAACAGAGAAAGCAATATTTGGTGGAATAACCCTGATTTCATTCATAATAAATCAAAACATTTGTTATTCTGACAAAATGTAATTTTCTAAAAAAAATAAATAAAAAAAAAGCGTTTAATTAACGATCTAAAAAATGTTATCAGACCTAAAACAAATATTAACATTTGACTGAAACCCATTCCTAATACATTTACAGTGGTCTCTGTAAAGTGTGTGATATACTGGATTGTATTGCAATTAATATTATTAAAACCCCTTGCTGACAAATATAGGTAAAACCTAGTTGAAGGTCAGAGACAAAGCATACATTTTTTTTAAAAAAGTGATCAATATGTTATCAAATGGTTTAGATATAAATATTCCTAGCAAGTTTATTTTTTATTTTTGTTAATGTGTAAACTATTGTTGTTACAATAAACGACATTTTTTTTGGGTGTCGTCTGCAAATCAAGTGTTTTTTTGTAAAACAATAAATAAATAAGCAAAATACATTCTAACGTAAAAACCTTTTTACCTAAAAATTTTACCTTTTTATCTTTTACCCAATTATATGTTCAATTTATTAGGAATTTATAACACTAAAACATTTTAGTGTAGTTTGTTAAGTTTTTCCAAGAACAGAAAAGTTTTGCAAATTATACATCCATCACTCAATAATCCCAGTATAGTTTAATAAAGCTGTCAGCTACCAACAAGCAATAGTACGCTCAGGTTCATTTACCTCTTTAAAAACAAACAAACAAAAAAACAAAACAGATTTCTACATCTTAATTAAAAATCAGCAAAGAAAATGCAAAGAAAAAAGAAAAAGGTTTTTCCAATGGGGCCTGATCATAAGGCACTTTAATCAGAGCCTGAACATGAAGTCTTGTTTATTTTAGACTGTTCTTTGAAATGCAGCTATCACCCTGTTACGTTAGCGGACGCTTGCCTTTGAAGTCCTGCATATGAGGAGTCATAGGAGAAGCCCACCGAAGTCTGTTGAGGGTCCGGTCCGCGTGCAGGCCTCAAGCAGCAGCTCTTTCCCTGTAGTCGTGATGATTTCCTCCTGAGAATTGACAGATTAATTAAGGCCATTATTAAGGCAGATGTTCACTCTAATAGCAAAACTACAAGATTCAATGGCTTCAAGAGTGCATGCTTACTCTAAGGAAAAATGGTGATAAACAGCACTAGAAGTGGTTTACTGGCTTGTAATCAGGGGAGCCACTTTCAGTGCTATATAGCAGATATTTTAAAAGTGCTATACAACACCTATTTTTAAAATACATACAGCACTGTTGTCAAATGGTGCTGTGTAGAATGATAACACGTTTTAGATGTTACTCCCACTCTCATATGCTTTTATTCGAATGGGAATTTACTACAATGACAAAAGATATTTTGAATCAATTTTATGCTTCTTTTTTTAAAAAGCAATGTTGTGTGTGGCCCTGGAATATTTCCTTATAGAGGGGCCTTGTGGTCAGGTTGAGAATCATGTTATCTTCAGCAAATACAATGTATTTTAATGTCCTTTTTAAAAAAATCTTTTCGTTTATATCCGCATAAGTGAAGTTTATTTATAAACTAATTTCGAGAGGATCACGTGCTTATGATTGCTGCGGCTGGTCCCGCATTATCCAATTCATGATTCACCAATCAGACGATTCCTAAGCCACTATAAATACCCTAAGCTTCATATCACAGCCATCTTCGTTTTGAAGAATCCCCCCTTCCACCCCTACTCCTCCTTTCCTAGATGGGTGGCACGGTGGCCCAGTGGTTAGCAATGTTGCCTCACAGCAAGAACGTCACTGGTTCTAGTCCTTACCAAGCCAGCTGACGTTTCTGTGTGGAGTTTGCACGTTCTCCCCGTGCTCACGTGGGTTTCCGCCGGGTTCCCCGGTTTCCTCCCACCGTCCAAAAACATGCAACTTAAGTTAATTGACTAATCCAACTCTGCATCTAGACATGCTCCTAGTAAGTAGTCATCTCAAGAGCAATCACTATCTGTTCATTAGCTACTCCAGCAGGGGAGTTCTCGAGATCTACCTGAGCTCAAACTCCCCTCTCGCCTTGCAAACGGGAGGGAGCCCCGGGCTCGAGGATCTATGAGCTCAGGGCTCTCTCCCGGGACAGCATGCCAAACAAGCTTTATAACCAATCATCAGCTAAGTGTGAACTCTTGAAACTACCATTTATAAAACAGAAGTTGTACTATTAGCACACAAATGTTTCTCCCCACATTTTTAGATTTTTTTCTCCCAAATTGAGAGGCAAGGCTTTCTGTGTTAAAAATGCTCAATAATAGCTTCTGCTTATTTTAAATAGGCTACTACAAATTGTCTTCAAACTATCCCTAGTAAAAAAGAAAAAAGAAAAAGAAAAGAGACACGTACAGGAAGTATAACACCATAAGAATTTGAAAATAAGAGAATTTCTATAAGAATTTGGAAGTTGTAGCCTAGAGGTTAGCTAGACAGACTTGTGATCCAAAGGTTGCAGGTTCGAGTCTCGGGCGTGCACTTGGATGGGTTAAATGCCAAGCCCAAATTGTATGAGATGCATGTCATGACTTTCCTTCCATCCTTCACAAGCTAATTAACAGTGAGTACAAACTTAATTGTGGACTATAATTGAGCACTTAAAGTTTACCACTGTTATATTTATAGGATTTTTGCAGTGTGTCAAAAAAGGGTCACACTTCATATTAAAGGTCTACTTTAAAGTAAAGATTTCATTTAGAGGGTTAAGTCATTTTTAGGTGGGTTATTATGAAAGCAGGAAAACACATTAAACAACGACAATAACTTTGATTTATTAACATATTAACACAACATTTACTAATTCCTCACGATTTATGTAATTACAAGGTGTTTGCCCACCAGCAACTGTAGTTGCCGCTTGGACTTTTGACAAAGTATGCAAAAAACTATAGATCTCTTGAAAGATTTGTTTTGTTTGGATGGTTTTAAAGACCTTCATAATTGTGTATATTTTTGAAAAAAAAAAAAAAAAAAAAAAAAGGAATATGAAAACTGCTTTTATCTGGGAGAGTTTGCCTCCATTTTGCCTCCTAGAATTAGGCGTAGGAAGTTGAAAGCCTTGAGATAAATGTCATTGAGAAATTAAACATGGAGTAACAAGTAGAAAAGTACTTGGCAATACTGTCCAATACTGGCTTAACAGGCTCTTTCTAAGGTAACTGTGTTATATAGCACCTTACCATCTCAGAAAAATCCACTGAAGAATCAATTTGTGTGTATGTGTCATTCAGTCTGTTTTACATATTCAAATAATGTGTCAAATGTGGCCTGGAATAGTAAGGGCAGCCTTGTTTCCAGCGCTGCTGCTGTTTCAAGATAAATCTGAGTTGCTTTTTTATGCAGTTGATTGTCATTGAATTCAGCATGTTTTTCCATCTGAGCTAAACTCGTTGTAATTTTCATATATATGTAGACAGGTCCTCTACAGTGTTTTTTTATTTATTTTTACCATATTGCAGAGGCGTGAAGCGGGAACGCTTGTTGACAGTTGTACAACGTCGCCTGCATTTGCATGTAACTAATGTCAGAGATTTCACAGCTTGTGACTCCAACTTTGACAGCATTCCAGACAGTGAAATACGTATCCATGGTTACACAGGGTATGCTGAAGGGATACGCGGTTTGTGGAGATGCCAAGGCAAGCTCTCAGTTGAAAGATGCTTTAGTGCAGATTACATTACAGTGCTTGACTCGGGAATCATCCGTGACTCCTAATCCATTTCTCAAAGATCATAATTTTAGAGATCTAGAGGCTTTAAGACTGACCCAACTTTAATCCTGCACACACTGTCATGAATCTGGGCACCAGGGTTTCTCCTCAGTGAAAACATTATTTGGAGAATTATGAAAACTTGTATCTGAAGCTAAAAGCACTACATGTTTACACAGAATGTAATTATTAATTAATTAGAGGCGAGTCAAAACACAACTACTTTCATGGCAGGCATGTGCTGTTCCTGCATAGAGAGCTTTTGCAAGATTGTTTCAGTAGTCTGTACATGAATATAAACTTCATCCCATTGCTTTTTCTTCATGTTCTATGAAGAACAGCTGTAGATGACAGATTTCTGAATGATTCACACTGAACTGCTGAAGCAATACTGCACCCAAATGAAATGATATAGATATAATTATATAGATATATATAAAACATCAAATATATATAGCTAAGTATTTTTACTTATCTAAAAGTTTTTTTTTTACTTATCTAAAAAGCATTGTGATGGCACGGCTGCATAGTGGGTAGCGCTGTTGCCTCACAGCAAGAAGGTCGCTGGTTTGAGTCTTGGCTGGGTCAGTTGGCATTTCGGTGTGGAGTTTGCATGTTTCCTCCGGGTGCTCTGGTTTCCCCCACAAGTCCAAAGACATGCGCTATAGGTGAATTGGGTAAGCTAAATTGTCCGTAGTGTATGTGTGTGAATGAGAGTGTATGGGTGTTTTCCAGTGATGGGTTGCAGCTGAAAGGGCATACGCTGTGTAAAACATATGCTGGATAAGTTGGCGGTTCATTCTACTGTGGAGACCCCTGATTAATAAAGGGACTAAGCCGACAAGAAAATGAATGAATGAATAAATAAAAAGTATTGTGCTATGATAAACAAGTTCATGAGAGCGTAGCTCAAAAAGTTTTCATCATACACACACCTATAATTTTACTTTAGAAGACACGGTCATGTCAGAATTACTCTTCTGTTCTATTTTGTGCAGTTTTTTATGGTTTAAAACAAACGAATCATGTCAATAGTGTAATAACTATATTTTTGCTGTACTGATTACAATTTTAAAGGGGAACTATTATGCAAAAATCACCTTTATAAGAGGTTTAAACACAGTTTTTAAACACAGTGTTGGAACAGACTGAATATAACCAGCTTCTAATGGTAAAAGTGTATTCATTTTATTATATACACTTCATAAAAACATTCTGCAGAAACACTTTGATTGACATTCTCCCTTTGTACATGTCATCAGAGTGGGAAAGCCCCGGCCATTAGTGATGATCTCATCCTTATCAGCATAGGAGGTTAGTCTTGTTTGAATCTGCTGCTGTGCTGACACATAGCCATGTGTAGCTCTGCCCTCTTTAAAAAAAATCATATGAATTCAAAGCGACAGTCACCAAAATAGCACAATTAGGATTAAAGCCTAAAAGGGGCAGGTTCAATGAGTAATATAACATTATTTGTGGGGTATTTTGAACTGATATTTCACATACATCTGGAACATATTTTACATTTTGTAAAAATGGGCATAACAGGTCCACTTTAACACAAATACCATGGTTGAAA
Organism: Danio choprae; assembly: GCA_903798125.1. NCBI lineage: Eukaryota > Metazoa > Chordata > Actinopteri > Cypriniformes > Danionidae > Danio > Danio choprae. The sequence goes on along the minus strand of CAIGQW010000302.1, from coordinate 5,272,599 downwards.
TAAAGTTAGTGAAGCGAAACCATGACATATTGGTGGTTACACAGGTTTAACTACAATAACCATGTTTTTCCCCCCTGGTTTTGTGCAATAATCACATGGTTACTTTTCGTAAGGGTCCTCAAAAAACGTGGACACAAGACTTTTACTACAATAAAACCATGGCTGTTCAACAACAAATAATAATGAATAAATCATTAATTAATTATTAAAGAACACATATTATACATACACTTTACTTGCATAATTGCATTTAATGATATAGTAATTGGATTAGAAGCGCATATTCACTTGATATTAATATTTGTTTATGCATGTTCATGTTGAATCTTGTCACTATCGTTGGCCCAATTCATTAGAATTCGGACTCAAAGGAGTCATCTATTGGCGAATCATGCATTATTGTGATGCCAAACAAATGACTTTTTCTCAGGACGGCACAGATAATTTTCTACCATGAAGCAAAGATTTATCAGTACTGTAATATTGGCATGAGCCCCGTTTTTTCCAACACTATTTACTTTGTGAGTCGGCACCATTCAAAAGATGTCCCACTTTAAGTTTGTCTTAACAAATAGGTTCTTCAGCCTCACATGGAGCATATTGATCTTGATTTTATTGTGCTTTATTGACATTTTTGGAGCTTGGCAGCCCTTGACTTTCATCTATTTTCTTTGAATGGAAAAGAGCAGTGTGGAGACTCATCAACTTATTTTCTTCTTCTAAATGAAGTCATATGAACTTGGAATAACATCAGGGTGAGTAATTTTTTTTTAATTTTTAGTTTTAGTCAATTATTCTGAAAAGTGAGGAGGAGGTAGCAAAATCTCTGTGCAACCTGCTTGAAATCAATACTACTCTTTACTTTTCATGTTTGACTTTTTTCTAAACTATTTTTAAAGTATTTTGTCTTACATTCTTGAGATAAAATTATTTTGTCCCGTGAATATACCACACATACTTTCTGAAAGGGACAGTTCACTAAAAAATAAACACTTTGTCATCAATTATTCACCCTCCACTTATTGTAAGTTTCTTCTTCTGTCAAATGCAAAAGAAGATATTATGAAGTATGTTGTAAACTGCCAATCACAGACTTTCAAAGTATTTTTTTAAATACAGTCAAGCCCGAAATTATTCATACCCTAGCAAATTCTGAAGTAATTTTTATTGAACCAAAATTTCTTTTGGACCAGAAATGACACAGGCTTCTCCCAAAATCTAATAAGCCAAGGTACCAGAGGCATCATTGTGAAAAAAAAAGATATCTCAGCTTTTATTTACATTTAAGCAAATACTGTAAGTGCGAATTTGCCAGGGGTATGACTAATTTCGGACTTGACTGTGTATCAATGGCGACCGGTTTCCAACCTTCTTGATGATGAGTGCATTTTGGGATAAACTGTCCCTTTAAATCTGTTCTGCTCTCTTACCTTGTGAAAGTCAATGAGGTCAGCAAGGGTGGCATGACGGTTTTGGTCCACACCCAGAAAGCTGTAATAGTCTCCAGAAGCATCGATAAGAAAATGCTTGAAACCGCTGGCTGTGCGATAAGACAGTGTGTAGCCCCATATCCTTTCACTGACCCGTACCAAGAAAGAGCCCACAGCAGCATTCATAAGCAGGGTCTCTGAGTCCTCTCGAGAGATGATGCCTTCAGGAGAGACATCAGTAAACTGTCAGTGGAGTCGAGTTTCCATTTATTATGCTGGTAATTATGTGTACACTAATTCAAACTCCCAGAAATATTTACACACTGTTTTTTTGTTCAGAGTGACTGAGGCACCTCAAAGACCCTGGCTTGTTTGCCCTTGTACACTTGAGCATGCTTTGCAGAAATATTATAAATAATACTTTATAATAAGAGATTCATTTGAATGCATGTGGACACTCGATTACATGTTATGGAAATGTGTTTTTTTAATATAAATATATAAATACTTTTTATAAATACTTTTTAAATATATAAATACTTTATAATAAGATAATTGCTAGATTTCTGATAAGAGATTAATTCGTATACATTTGGACACTTGATTACATGACACTATAATTTAACATTGAAACCAATAAAGAGTGTTTTTGATGTAATTTCGTTAGAGGTTCTATTATACACTGACAAGCATTTATTATCGTAATCAAAATATATAATTTAATTGCTATTGAAACGTTTATGTGATGTGTTTAAATAGATAGTCGACACATTTAAAATGATGTTGTATTTTAATAGATTTAAAATATATTCACTTTCAGGCCTCACAGTGGCGCAGTGGGTAGCACGTTCGCCTCACAGCAAGAAGGTCGCTGATCGCTGGTTCGAGCCTCGGCTGGGTCAGTTGGCGTTTCTGTGTGGAGTTTGCATGTTCTCCCTGTGTTGGCGTGGGTTTCCTCCGGGTGCTCCGGTTTCCCCCACAAGTCCAAAGACATGCGGTACAGGTGAATTGGGTAAGCTAAATTGTCCGTAGTGTATGGGTGTGTATGGATGTTTCCCAGAGATGGGTTGCAGCTGGAAGGGCATCCGCTGCGTAAAACATATGCTGGATAAGTTGGCGGTTCATTCCGCTGTGGCCACCCCAGATTAATAAAGGGACTAAGCCGAAATGAAAATGAATGAATGAATATATTCACTTTCAATGTGATGCTGAAAGCGTTAAAATGATTAATACTTTAGGATCCTAGTCAAAATAAGTGTATATCATTAAAGCACGACAAAAGACATACATTAAAAAGCCTTTAATTTGATAGATCAAACTACCTACAAATGTTTATTTGAAATATTATTTATATATATAGTGTGACCAAATGTCCTCTTTTTCCCAGACATGTCCTCATTTCGGGACTAAAAAAAGTTCAGTCAAGATTTCTAAATATAATAAAATGTCTGGGATTTGGCTTAAATTGTATGTTTGCATTACTGTTACCTTTCTCTTTAGGCACACCAGCCTAAAAAGCCTTTCTCTTGTTGCACACCAGCATTACTCAGTCATGTATGCAAACATTGGGGATTGCGTCTCAATCCCTCATCACCAAGGCAACAGCCAAGAGAGAGGGTAGCAGCTTTTACCTGACAGTGGGTGACACATGGCTCCTGAATAGCGTAAAAGTAGAAGTGAAATAGTGGCTTTTTAATTCTTTTTTAATTCAAATATTTATTAATAATATTTATTATTTTACTTTAACCTACTGATAAGAAACAGTGTCATGTAAAATGTGTAGAATGGAATTTTTTTTAAAATTCATTTGTTAATATTCTGTTGCTGAGGGCCAAACATTTAACGAAAAGGATGTTATTGCTTCATGTATTAAAGTTTAGTAACACCATTTCATGGTTGTGAACACATTTGTCAAGTATTTACATTTTAAACAAACAATTTGCATGCTTTAAACACAGTCAATATAATTTACCTCATTATTATTATTTTTTTAATACAGGGTAATGACTTTTAAACAGTAGTTTTAGCGTTGTTTCCATTTTAATCTTGTTATCTCTGTAATAGAGTCATCAGCTGCCAGGTCGAAAGTGGTATAGTATGTTTTTCCATGTATCTGTACCAGCAGTGTAAATCTACACCATGCTTGTGTATGTGTGTCAGTAAGGGTATGAATGAGTGTAGGTACTTATCTATTCAGAATCACATGGCCAACATTCCACTGGAATTTCCGACACTCGCAAGCCTAATAATCTGCTCTCCTGTCATTTAACCAGGAGTCACACACTGTAACCCATTCTAACATGACAAAGCTTCAGGACTCATGCCAGTAATTAGCCTAGCAAAGCCTCTGAATTATTGAGTACTCCCCTCAATTTCTCTCTACTATCTGTCCAGGCACAAGTAGATGCAGACACACACACACACACACCACTGCTCTCCATCTGTCAATTGGCCAGTTTCTGGTTTCAAAACAGGGCCGCATTTTCTTCACACTCCATTTCCCTCTCCTTGTGGATCAGGGTGACAGTGGGTATAAGAGGGTAAAAGGACAGAGCAGTGTTATCTGCTTTAGAGGAGCTAGCATATGTCTGAGTGCTAAAAACTATTCATGTTTTCCTCCTTCTAACAAGATAGTAGTTGCCAGCTTCATTCTGAAATTGATGATGACATTGTTTGGCAAACTATTCATTGCACACAATTTAAGAGCTGGTAATGGATTTTAATGTATCATAACCAAAGACACCAGGTCATTCAGAAAACATACCGTGGAACCATGGGGCGATAGCCTTGCCATTTCTTTCATATCCTGCTTGTTTTGGTTTCTGCTCCTCATTGAACCAGATTATAACCAGCTCTCTGGAACCAGGTCGTGGTGTTTGCAACCATGCTGGGCTATTGGGAAAGAAAAGTGCTTACAGTACTGCATATTTCTTGATAGAGTGCATAACCACATTTAAATAAGGCCCCCCAATGTGGTCAAAACTACCAAACTCTTTTGTTAACTTATATTGTGTATCTTTTAAGGATGACACAATATTGTGATACACAGCCGATGTGACCTCCATGGTTAAATACACATATGTAAATTGTGCTTTTTCAGTTTTGCATTTAAGTTTAAAAATAGCATTTAACATTTTTTTCCATTGCTTTAATTACTCTGAACTGACTATGTGCATGTTTGAATTTGTCCATGTTTTATACATCCAAATGCACAAACGGAGCAGTGAACTGAAAACACCACCATGTACACAAACCCAAAGCAATGGACAAAACCAGCCCAGGCTCATTGGAGATATGTTCCCAGGGCTACATTTTTGTGAACTGGAAAATATGTGCCCAGTCTACGTCTGTTGGCAGCATTTGTTTTCACAAATCCGCTGTGTACATTTTTGACAATCTCAAATATGTCACTGGGGCACATTGTCTCATACGTGCCATTTTCAAGTCTTTCTCGTAAGTCCACCAATGACTTCTGTGTATATTTCTGCAAATCTCAATGCTCTTCTCACGCATGTCTGTGAGAGAAGCTCATTGGCTTCATTCATTTATTTTCCCTCTGCTTTGTCTCTGATTTATCAGGGGTTGCCACAGTTGAATGAACCGCCAACTACTCTGGTATATGTTTTACTTAGTGTATGCCCTTCCAGCCGCAACTCAACACCGTGCTGGGAAACATCCATACACTCTCTCATTGACACACACTCACACACTACAGCCAATTTAGTTAATCCAATTCACCTATACTACATGTCTTTGGACTGTGGGGGAAACCAAAGCACCCGGAGCAAATCCATGTGAACACGGGGAGAACATGCAGAAATGCCAACTGGCCCAGCTGAGACTCGAACCAGCAACCTTCTTGCTGTGAGGCGATAGTGGCATCCACTGAGCCATTGTGCCGCCCACAGATTGGCTTATTGTGCATATATCAGCTTGCCATCAACCCACCGACCCCTAAACCCAACTGATAGTGTTTTCAAAAGCAAACTAAAAGAGAAAAGCTGTCACAGCCACATGCTTTACCACAATTTCACAGTGCTTTTTTGGCTTTGTTTTACATGGTTTCTGGAACCAAACCTTCTCCAGACTCGAACCCTGGTCTGCTTCACATTCCAACTTCAACGTGGTATGGTGCAAGCTACCGAGCAAACTGGTCACGTTGGAAAAGCTGTCCATATGGAGGTAAGTGGTCAGCCAGCAGTAGCGCAAAAAGGAAAATAAGTTGTCAGCTGCATCATACCACCCGTAGTGTTCATTTTACACACAAAATGCAGCTAGACATAGCACAGAGAGGGGTCTGGATGCAGACCAGGTGCAGTTAACCCCGCCACTAACCCTACCCCTCACAGCTCCATTGAGTGCATTGTATCTGACATTGCATGTCTGAGATATTCAGTCTCAGCTTGCAAATTCAAGGCTACATCCAGATACTATTGTAGCCTTGGGCACATATTCCTAATGAGCCTTAGTAGCAACAAGTCATCTTATTAAATCATCTGATCAAAGATTATAAAGTCATCTTTATAAACTCAGTGCCGTATGTCCATTCATTTAAGGCACCATCATTACCCTGCTTTTGCATGACCAGTAGCCCACACGGTACGCCACTCTCTGTGTTTAAACTAGACTCATTTAAGCCTTTGTTATTTAAACATTGAAAAAAGCATGCACTGGAAATGTGAAAAGTGCTCTCACATGAATGTCATGACGTGTAAATGAAATCTTGTTTCTGAAGGGTAAAACTCAATTTATGTCCAATAATTATGTCAACATGCCAGACAGGTATTCAATCGGTTATGCCTTAGAATGTAAACATTGGTGAATTTTTGTTTTCTGTAACTTTTTCAGTCTGATGAATCTGCGGATTGTCTTGAAAACTACCGGTCAGACCAAATTAATATAAGAAATAATATATGTGAAATCTGGGTATACCTAGGCATAGTCGAATAATAAGAGTTACATCAGTATATGGAACATGGAAATGGCCATACTGTGAACCTCAAACATCATTGTTTCCTCGTTCTCATGTAAATTCTGCGAGTGTAAAACCCTAGGGGAAAACAGGCAAATCAGAACACATTACAGACTTTTGCATGGAAGAAATGCATGTACTTTAGGTCACGATCTGGCTGCATCATCAGGAGATCAGCAGGCAAAACACACACCAATATGGATCATTATTATGCGTGCCCCAGGCTGTGTTTTGAGATTATAACTATGATAATCTTTCGCCCTTATTTTTAAGTTGATCAAAGTTTATATTAAACGAACCATGTATGGGAGACTCTTATTTTGAAAAAGGGAGAAGAAGCAAAGTCAAAGCCAGCCCCACCAGTTTGTTTTCTATGATTACTAAGCAACAACACCCACAGCCATCGCTATAGAGCTAGTCAGAGGCATAAGGTATATGTTTAACTGTAGCTTTTGTTAATTTATCATGTATATTGTTAAATTTGCTGGATGTTTGTAATTTAAGGTAACAAACACATGTAGACTGCTGTTTAATGCATGTTTAAGCACCGTGTTGTATCACTCAGCTCTTACTGCATTTTTTCTGAAGTGAAATAATAGCAATACTGTACATTTTATTAAATGCCATCTCATTATACAGAGGTTCCTGGTTGTGTTTGTATTGACATTTTAACTATATCTAGTTTAACAAAATAGGTTACTCTGGTGATTTATATTATATAACTCATTCACTCAATCTAAGTAAAGTAAAGCTCTTCACCAATTAAGTTAAAAAGATTTTACAAGGCATCTACTATATTATGTGTGTGGGAGAGAGTGAGAGAGAGCACTGAGAGCTGCGTCATTAATATTCACGACCATTCCAAATATGGTCAATATGGAGCTTCTGATTCTAGAGGTATTTTGTTGGGTAATAAATGAGCATATAAAACCATTTCTGAATATATATTTTTTTTACTTACCTAAGGCACATATCTAATATGTAGATATCAGAGGACAATTAAACTTATTAAATCAATGCAGTATATGGGACCTTTAAACTGATAAAAACTGAAGCATGTGAGTTTGCAGCATTAACTGTTAAATAGCCACTGTAAACTCAGGGTAAATGAACATTAAACCATAACGGGACAGAATAGACTGCGGTGGGCCATAACACACCAACAAACTGCTTCAAGCGTTCAAATGTGCCTGCGCTGAGTGTCTGCCAGAAGCGAGGACATTTAGTATGAGTGAGAGTGCAGTAGTCAGCAGATATCCATACTGTGGGATACACACACATTCCAGTCACATACCAAAACACGCTAAACACTTGCTTTCCTGTCAAATCATTTAAAAAAAATTTATACTCTAACAATGTACATGTCTCAAATCATGACAAGATAATTAAACGGTTGTTTTTTTTTGTTCTATCCCTTATATATGGGTTTAGGTAGCATCACTCAAGTGGTTTCCAGTGGTTTCAGTCATACTGTAACTTGAAAACAAATAGATTATCTGTATCAGACAGAATTGTAATATATTTTGTATGTGTGTGTGTGTGTGTGTGTTGTAGGCTGTAAAATAACTGAAATTAATCAGCACAGTGAAATACCTCTAATGTGGTCAAGATCTACTTTAGCTGTATGTTTCTCTAAAAATAATTGCAAATCAAGCATTTAACAGCCCTGTCATATAATAAAATCTGATCACCAGTGTCATATACTGTTATTGCTGTACAGAATGGTTACCTGTCCATTAATGGTTGTGTTGTTGTACTGTGCCTGCGACTTTGTCTTCGTCGGTATAATGGGGGTTTTGCACGTTGAAGTCCAGGTTTGGGTCTGACTTCATTGCCTGAGACCGTACTAGCAGATGGTTCGATGAAAGTACTGTGCCTGCGTTGGGATTGTTTCTGGAAGTGGCCACTCAGACCAGCTACATGACCTTTCTCTATGGCCCGTAGTGACTGACGCTTATACTCATCTCTTGCCCAGCAAGCTTTTCTTGTCATCTCCTCATCAGCTGCTTTGCAGCGACACACTAAAGAGAAAGAAGAAAGATGATTGAATGCATAAAATGATGAGATGGGATTACAAATAAGAAAACTTTCTTTGTTGAACTTTTTGGAAAATCCAGCTTGTATATATGAGGTTGGATTGTAACAAGGTAGCTGGTTCCTTTGCTTCTAAATACTGTTTTAAATTTGGTATCATTAGCACTTATGGCCCCAATATGCTCACAAAAAATAAAACGGCTGTTTTTAACTTGGGGAAAAAAGCTCCAAATACTTTTGGAGCAACATACTATTATCAAACGTTCTTACAATGCTTATGCCACTGCAGATGGCAATTAAATGAAATATAAATATATGCTGCATGCTTTCCACTCAACAGCAAAATAAACATAACATAAATGACATCAGAGAGAAACAACAGGTAAGAAACAGTCTAATGAAAGCAATTTGGTTATATTTGAAAAAGATCTGCAATTTTGGATTGAATACCCTAAGATAATATTACATTTCTTCTGTTTTCATAAGATCATTAAGCCATCATTTGCACTCAAGAAGACTACTATATCTAATTAATAAAGTAGCAAATACCAAAGCCAGTTTTTATTTAGTTTTTAGCTTTCAGAACATAACCTTTTCTGACACCAATCAATGCCATTATGAGGTTTGGGTGAATTTTTAAGTTAAAACGTAATTTAAAAGTGGCAAAAAAGTGGTTATGAAATCAAAATGTACTCTTATTACTCTAAATTATACTATTATAAGATA
>CAIGQW010000302.1:5252162-5263037 GCA_903798125.1 Danio choprae | reverse complement strand
TCATTCTTCCTCCAATTTGTTATCAACACCCACCTTCCACCCAGCTCCCAAAGGACAACATCTGCACCCCACCCTACCTTTCTTTTCTAGGACTATTTCAATTGGATGTACATTATGATGTGAAAACAATGGCCAAGCTTAACTTCTGTTTCATGCTGACTTTAAAATCAAGCGCCGCATTAGTTCAGGCAGAAATCGTCAGTCATGTTTACATCAGCTGACAGTCAGGTGTTCATGACGAGTACCAATCCGATTCCCACATCTATAACAGCGGTCTATTTAAATCATACATCTGGTCTCTCTTCAGTGCCTGGCTGCACTCCCTCCACCATCCCCAACTCATTTCTGTGCTTCATTTACCTTGACTCATAATTAATCGCTTATGCATGATTTCGGGATCTGTTACCCGATGGGGGGTTGATTTGCTACTGCTCTCCCTGCTCTGTCCATTCATGCCTGCATGGATGGGTACATTGAGTTTGGCCTAGAATAAAACTGTACCGCCAACACTAACTATATGCCTAATATATCTATTTTTATTTGACAAAAGTGATCCTGACTGAAATATGCTTTAGAAGCACAGCAACAGCAACATGATTTAACTATACATGGACATGCATGGGTTTGACATCTTGTCTTTAGCATAACGAGTAACAAACAAAATCTTCATTTGAATCAGTCGTGCACAAGATGAGGTCTCATTTACTGGATGGCTTCTTCCCATGTGCCATTGGATATGTCAGTTTCTAAGTTGTTTACCAGCCAGCACAAGTTATTCCAGAAAGTTTGTGTTGGCAGTCTGTTTGGAACTGCAAATGAACTTTTTGCCTGATTTTGTTCAGCAAATATGTCACAAAAGTTCATTTTTCAAGTTCACCTAAAGTATATCTGGATTAAATTGAATAAAAAAGTATTTATTATTATTATTATTTATTTTTACATTTTCACATTTACACAACAGACTGAAGCCCAGAAAGGTAAAGAAATTCAAATTTTGTTGAAATGAAGAGACACGCATAATAATAAACTGCAGAAGAGATTTGACAGATGAACATGTAGATGAAGGGAAAAAAAATCTTCACTCACAATGTTCCTCCCACTCTTTGTCACGTTGTTCACTTTTTTTTTGTTCTTGCTCAAGGGACATATATAGTTCCTTCGCTCTTTTTTCCTCTGCACGTCGTATCTCCTCCTCTTCCCTCTGCCTCTCCTCTTCCTCTTGTTTCTGTGTGAGAGCAACAGAAAGTTTTTTTGGCGTGTGTATATGTGTGTCAAATCATATGCACCTCAGTCTTTACTTAGCCCCAGTCTGTTGTTCTAACTCTTCCAGCACTAATGAATTAGCACCAGTGGCTCATTAGCTGTGTTGAAATGGAAATCATTGGTTGAATAATTAATCCTCGAGGACACTAACATGTGGTGGCGTGGTTGTTTGAGATACTTAAGCTGTGTAATTATTGGCATAAGGTAATTACCATTGAGGTGTTATCTGAAAACAGACACTCCTTGTCTAGACCACTAGAGTCTAAAAAACTTGAGTGCAGTTGTGGTCATAACAGTTGTCACAAAAAATATTGTTCAGTTTTTCTAGTACAGCCAGAGAGTTTTTCTTTGAGTTTGCTTACATAGTTTTAAAGAGGCTCTTTGTATAACTGAAGAGTATGTGACTAACTGCTAGGTAACTTTTAAGAGATTCCACCTTTTTTCCTTGTAACTCTTCCTAGCTTATGTCATGACTGCCTTTTAAAAAAGATTTTTTTAAAAAGGAGTATTATAAGGGAAACAATTCAAATTTTAATGACTCAGCACTTTCCAGTAAGAGGGGTGATATGTGGGCTGTGATAAATGAGCTCTTTAATATTTGACAAGTTTCTTTAGAAGGTCTCATTACCAGGCCGCAGATCATGGCTAACCATCTAGGCCTCTTTGGGAATCTGCAATGTGAATACTGAAAAATAGTCTGTCCTGACTCCTCCTACATTCTGCCATTCTCTGTTTCGTCCTCTTTGAAAAGATAATGCCATCAGTGCAACTTCCGAGTAACTAATTTTGTAGCACTGGAGATGCCTGAAAGATCTAATCTCCTCTTTAAGTTTAATTGTCTTTTCTTCTTCCCTGTCTTAGACCCAAACCAATTCTCAAACCAATTCTCATTCTTACTAAGCTGAAATGTTTTTCGGCTTGTTGAATTACTATGCATCTAGATTTTAGGCCAGAGGCAAAATTAAAATACATGCAGATGTGTAAATACAATGAAATGCTTTTTTTTTTGTTTTTAAATGAATGCTACTTGAAGGTTTTATTATTAGTTAATTATATTCGTTGAAATGAACTAAGCAATCAAATGCATCAACAGCATTTATTAATTTTGGTTAATGTAATTTTCAGAATTTAATACATTTTTAAACGCATAGTTAACATTAAAGATTTTTCAGATTACATTTTCAATCAAATTGAACTTTTATGAATTTCTTTTCTCTGTTGAACACAACATAAGATATTCTGAAGAATGGAAAAAAGCAGCCATTGTCATCTACAGTAGAAACCAAAAATATTATGGAAATCAAAGGCTGTTTTTCCCCCCTAACTTTCTTTAGTTAAAAAGAACCTCAAACTGGTTTGGAACAAATGGAGGATGAGTAAATGATGGCAGAATTGTTTATTTTTGGGTGAACTATCCCTTTAATGCACCATGAACTGTTTAAATTTTAGCTACACTGAAAACATCAAATGTCAAAATGCATAATTTTGTTTTACACTTCAAAACTTTTTAAAATGTAAAATGTGGCTTAAAAATATCCCAAACTAATTTAAATATGAATAAACTAAAGATGAAGATAACATTTGTTTTGACTTTCTTTTAGTTTGTTTCTTATTTTAGAAAACTTATAAAATTATAAGCTCAAATCCTCAACAAATGAAGTTAAACAGAAAAGTTAATGCAGCTATCATGTTCTACAATATCAAATCAGGAATGTTTATGGAGAAAAGAACAGATCAGTTCTGGTTGTAAAATGTGATGCTTGAAAAGAATCACACAAAACAGTACATTTCTAATACCTTGGAACATATTTGTATACACTTTTGGAGGCCCTCTGGTGTCACTAACCCTTTTTGCAATGAAACATAAAAATCTACTTTTCACAGCATCAACCAAATACAGCCCGAGCTCTGTGTAATACATTTTCTGTTTCATTTAGCCTCCAAGTGGGAAGCAGCTAAAACTAACATGACGAACAAAAGCACATACACAGAGATTTTGGGAAACTAGAAAAGCACTCAGCCCTAGTTTTTGTCGTTGATGCAGCAAGTTGCCCTCCTGTTGGTTTCAGATTGAGTATTGATTGCCTGGTTGTTTTCCTCATTGTTCTCTGTCGCTCAAAGGAAGGAGAATAGGAGTACAGAGAGCCCCCCTTCACATACAGCAACTGCTCCACACACTTAACTAAATAATTTACAGAGAGTTTGAAGGAAAACAACACCCTCCAAACGAACGTTAGGCCCTAAAGGTGGACATCAGTGCAGGTCTCCTACAAGTAATTGATTGGATTGTTTTTTGTGTAACTTCCACTTCTAAGTTGATCCCCTGACGCTCTAGCAGATGGTCTGGATCCGTGTGAAATGCTGGCAGTAATTTTTGTCTGACTAAGGCTAATTAATAGATTCTCATTTTGCAGCACGGTTAGAAGTTTGTTGATCAATCACCTTTAGCTTCTCTCGTATTCGTTCCTCTTCCTGTTTGGCTGCCTTCCTGTCCTCTGCTTCTTCCTTCCACTTGCCTGCAACTAGTCGCGCTTTTTCCTTTGTGATGGCATCTCTGAACTTTTGCTTTATTTCTTCCTCTTTCCTACGCCTAGAAAAAAAAGGCAAAATATGTGGAATATTTTTAATATGTAGGAACTTTTACACTGTGCATTTATTTCCTTAGGCGTATTATCCAACATGACTAACAAAATAAACCTTATGCTTCACATAGAGCCCAAATCATGACACTCAATTGACAAATCTCTAGAGCAAAAGATTACCCGTTTTATGTTTTTTTTTTAAATTCTAGTAAAAAAAGTGTAGTTTAACTGAAGTTAAGAAAACAATTCAGATAAAGATCATGGAGTTGGTCACAGTCCTCACCAGAGCTCCTGGGCTTCTAGCTGAGCCTGTCGCCTGGCTCTCTCCTCCATCAGCTCTTTGACAATCAGCTCGTATGGTTTGTCTCCAGGAGCATCCCCCATTACCCAGACCCACACCTCACCATCTCTGCCTTGCAGCCACTGGACACTCTTCCTGCTTTCTGGAGACAGACATAAAGGCAGATGTGAAAACCAAACTAGAAAATATAATTATAAGCTTCCCATTGAAAAACAACTAGCTACAATTGCTGCTTGAGCATTGTAACTTTAGACTGATGTATAGTTTGTCAATATTACTTGTGTTCTTTTTGATGTAATCTATTCGTAAACACTGGCATGTTCAAAAACAGCCCCCCCAGTGTGTATTTTTGAATTTGTGAATAAATGCCTTAAATCTGTTTACAATATAAAGTGATTGTGTGTTATGGATTTAACACACTTATGGATGAAACCAATTCAGGTTATTTGCATTATTTTTTTACCATATAATTTTGTACTTTTTGATTGTACTTTTTTTAAAGGTTTTTTTGGTCAAGGTTTTGGTTGTATAGATTTTTAGTGGATTCATTTGTGTTCAGAAGATTTTACACTCTGAACAATTATTGTTTTTTCAACTCAAATTTGGGTCAAATATGGACAAACCCAAATGTTGGGTTAACATTTTAATTTAAAATCATGTAAAAAATGTAACCCAATGCTTGGGCTTGTAAATATTTGACCCAAATTTAATAACCCAATATTGTTGTCATATTGATTTTGCAGTGGGTAGCATGATCGCTTCACAGCAAGAAGGTCGCTGGTTCGAGCCTCGGCTGGGTCAGTTGGCATTTCTGTGCGGAGTTTGCATGTTCTCACCGTGTTGGCGTGGGTTTCCTCCGGGTGCTCTGGTTTCCCTCACAAGTCCAAAGACATGCAGTATAGGTCAATTGGGTAAGCTAAATTGTCCGTAGTGTATGAGTGTGAATGAGAGTGTGTGGATGTTTCCCAGTGATGGGTTGCAGCTGGAAGGGCATCCGCTGCGTAAAACATATGCTGGATAAGTTGTCGGTTCATTCCGCTGTGTCGACCCCAGATTAATAAAGGGACTAAGCCGAAATGAAAATGAACGAATGAATGTAAGAATTTACATGTATTTGTTGTCTTTTTATGAGACTTGGAATTCCACAATAAATTTAATTTATGTTTAGATGCAAGTCAGATGTCCAGATATTGGATTTTACGCACTGTATCTGATATATACATATATAAAAAACATTTGAAAGTTGCTCAAACAAATACTGATATGTGTCAGATGATGTGAGTAAAAATATCAGATTTGTATTTGCTCCAGCATAAACAGCCATAATCATTAAATGGTCAAATAAATCACAAGTTTCCACTTATTAAGTTGTGACTGATCAAATGCTTCTTGCAGGTTCAAACCTCTTCTCCATTTCAGTGAAGAACAGCTGTTCATAAGCTTTTTAAAAACTCACTGGTCTAGAACACCCATATTTGAAAATTTTGAAGAAGATTAATCACCATCTGGTCAACAGACAATTATGGAAATTAATAAATAATATTATATAGCATAATGCGGCATGGTGGGTCAGTGGTTAGAACTGTCGCCTCACAGCAAGAAGGTTGCTGGTTCAAGCCCCGGCTGGGCCAGTTGGTATTTCTGTGTGAAGTTTACATGTTCTTCCCATGTTTTCCTCCAGGTGCTCTAGTTTCCCACACAGTCCAAAGACATGCGCTATAGGTGAATTGGTTAAACAAAATTGGCCGTAGTGTATGAGTGTGTGTGTGGGTAAATGCGAGTGTGTATGGGTGTTTTCCCAGTACTGGGTTGCGGCTGGAAGGGCATTCGCTGTGTAAAACATAGGCCGGAATAGTTGGCGGTTCATTCTGCTGTGGCGACCCCTGCTAAATAAGGGACTAAGGTGAAGGAAAATGAATGAATGAATGAATATAGTATAATTTATGATTATAAGCAATATAATAAGTAAAAAAATATATATATATCTAATTTTTTTGTAAAATGACTAAATGGTTGCTTTTGGTGGTGTGTGACCTACAGCAACAATCAGAATATAAGTAGGTCTAGGAAAGATTGCCTTGCTGGACTCACCATCTCTCTCCTTGACCAGAGGATTTTCCCAGCTTCCCTCTGGTCCCTCACAGGCGGTCCATCGTCGCACTTGCTCCTGACGTATTTTGTAGAAAAGAATCTGCTTCTGCTCCTCATTTAGTTCTGCCAGAAGCTCTGGATCTACAAACATGTCTCTCAAGATCTGTTGCATCATCCTGGACTGCCAAAATCTTCTCTCCAGGAAAATGGTGGGAGAACTGCCAGAAATATTTACAGCAGATTTCCTTCAGTCAAACAAGGTGAAGAGTTAACTGCCATTTCGGCTTTGTCTGAAACAGCCAGCAACGTTTTACTTCTAAAAGTAAGTAAGTGATACTTCAACAGCAAATGCCCTGAGACAGTAACACAGTTCCCGCTTTATTTATATTGACTTATATGTTAGGCACTGTTGGTTTTAGAAGAATGTCTTAAGTTGTTGTGGCAAAACATTGTGCAGGTTGTATACAAGTCATACATATATACTGCTCAGAAGTTTGCAATCTATTTATCCCTATATTGTTTCACACTGCTATTTTTTACTTGTATATAATAAGGCATGCAGTGTAACTCAATTTATTGGTAACACTTTAGTTTAAGTCACAATTCACGTTATTACCAAACCTTTAACTAACACTACCAGCTTAATAAACCACTAATTAGCTGTTTATTAATAGTAAGGTAGAAGTTAGGTTTAGGTTTAGTGTAGGATTAGGAATGCAGAATAAGATCATACTTTATAAGTACTATTAAACAGTTAATATCTTAATAATAGCCAGTAGTTAATAGCATGAATTGTGACCTAAACTAAACAGTTACCAATTTTAATGACGTGCTATCAGTTAGTAATGATGATGGAGAATTTAAGGTAAATGGGTAGGACCTATTTCCCATCGCCTAAAATCCCTTTATGTGATCCTAAGCATTAAAGTCAGTCACCTAATGGATGATCTGCACTGCAGTTGTTGATAAATCTTCTTAATTTATATACAAAACGTTTCTCAACAGCTTGACTTGATATTATATTATGAAATATCATACGAATATGATTGTATTTATTTATAGTGTTTAATTAGAGGTCTTGGAATTTAGTCTACGTACAAACACTAGACATTTTTTTCAACCCATCAACCAGCCCCTGCAACTTTCTGAAGAATAGAAAAATTGAATTGACATTAATGTGTACATTACTTAATATTGTGCATTAGCCAATATTTTGTTTAGTTTGCATACTTTTTAGAAAAATAAAACACAAAAATTCAGACATTCTATAATGGGCTACACAAAACACCATTACATTCATGATACTGATATTAATCAATTAAACAAACAGCCTAGCATACCAAAAGAGCTGTATTTTGGTACTAGTTTGATGTTTTAACAACATTTTATTAACGCTCAAATCACATTATTTTAACACCTAAATAAAATGTCCTACAAAAGTTTCAATAAAGTCTGGTTCCTCATTGCAGGTCAAATATTAATGTTTGATATTAATATTAATATTTGTTTTTGCACAGTGTTTCTTTTCTGTTTTTAAGAACGAACTTAATGTTAATGTCTGGAAAAATCTGGCAGAAAAGGCACAGATTTCTTTCCAACATGCAGATTACATTATTTTAGCACTTGAACACTTACAAAACGTTGCAGTTTGGTCTGATTTCAGTTTGGTGATAGACAAACATCTTATTTAATTTTTTTTTTACAGAAAACATACCAGGCTGGTATACTTATGACATTTTAAAAATGTTTTACTTTGGTTAAATTATTTTAAAGTATTTCACAATGGTCACACTTTATTTTAATATACTATTCACACTATTAACAGACCATTAACTAAGACTTTTAGCTCAATAAACTAATTAGCTGCTTAATAATAGTTAGTAAAGTGATAGTTGACTTTACATATTGGCTAGGATTAGGGATGTAATATAAGATCATGCTAATAAACAGTTGATATCTTAATAATATAGGCAGGTAATAAGCCACTAGTAAATGGTGGGAATTGTTACTTAAACTAAAGTGTTACCTTAAAAACCTTTTTAAATGTTTTTAAAATATTGTACTACAACATTACCCAATTGCAACCAAAATATAACATTGTGAAATGATGTAAAAAATGTTTTCTGTTTGTTGTGCAGAAAAAAAACTATAGATGCAGACAATGATGAGGGCATGTCTGAGGATATTTAAAAAGATTTCTACTACTCTAACAAGTAGAAATGCATTATTTGCTTGCTTATAATTCTGTAAGTGAAGTGAAGACACTGAACAAAATTTGTCTTTCTAGTATGCATGTGTCGATTGTTTATGTCTGCGCACTCTATCAAATGGATTATAATTAAAGGGCAAAGTGTTTAACCATGTGCGTAAACCACTGTATAGTTTCTGCTTTATAGAGCACTTCTCACTGATTTTTTGATTAAATGGTTTCTGCAACAGCTTGACCATTCATAATATTATTTACAGTTCATTTTACCACCGGTTCTTTGATTTTTTGTTCATTCTTTCCTCGTCTTTTTGTTTGCCAGAGTCAGATGTTGTATTTTCTCTAAAAAGGCAAGCATCTGAAAGTCTTCTCGTCTGTAACGCAGATGAAGCTGGAATTTATTGTGTTGCTTTCATTAAGGCTGCCAGCTGAGCTGCAGTCAGGGGTCTGTTTCTCAAACTAGAGACTCTGATGTGCTTGTCCTCTTGTTGTTGTGCATCTGGGCCATCCACTTCTTGCTTCGTGGCTAGTTTGCTTTCTTCTTTCAGTACAGAAGGGTACGTACTGCAAGAGCCTTCATCTTTCAAAAGAACATCAGATGGATGACTTTCTAGGGAATGCATTTTTTATTTATTTTATTTTATATTGACTTACAAGAAATATTCTGAACAGTGTGTACTTAACACTATATGTTTAATCATATAAATATTAGTTGTAAATAGGCTGGGTGATAAATTATATACTCTATATTATGATATGAAAATACATGTTCAATAAAGGTACTATATAATATTTTTTGTTTCACCACATGGATTGTTTATCGAACAGCAGTGCAAGTTTAGTCAGTTTGTTTATATCCGAGAGGTGTCAAATCGATCCATGACCAGCTCCTATGAGAAGTGCTTGAATTTAGTGAATATTCACCTTAAAGTGCAAATTAAAGGCTTAACTTGGTTAATTAGGTTAACTAGGCAAGTTTGGTTAATTAGGAAAATCACCAAATAGTCAACGTGGTTCTGAAAATAGCAGTTTTTAGATTTAGAACATTTACTAAAGGAAAAAAAAACTATATTTCTATATATTACTAATATATTATAAGTTTATAATATAATACATACACATATAATTATTATTATATTATAAGCGTATAATATAATCCATACACATATAATTTATATGATTAATAATTTTGTATAGGGCCTCACAGTGGCGCAGTGGGTAGCACGTTCGCCTCACAGCAAGAAGTCACTGGTTCGAGCCTCGGCTGGGTCAGTTGGCGTTTCTGTGTGGAGTTTGCATGTTCTCCCTGTGTTGGCGTGGGTTTCCTCCGGGTGCTCCGGTTTCCCCCACAAGTCCAAAGACATGCGGTACAGGTGAATTGGGTAGACTAAATTGTCCCTAGTGTATGAGTGTGAATGGGTGTGTATGGATGTTTCCCAGAGATGGGTTGCAGCTGGAAGGGCATCCGCTGTGTAAAACATATGCTGGATAAGTTGGCGGTTCATTCCGCTGTGGCGACCCCAGATTAATAAAGGGACTAAGCCGAAATGAAAATGAATGAATGAATGAATTTTGTATATATTATTATTATTATTATTATTATTATTATTATTATTATTATTATTATTATTATTATTATTATGTTATAAGTGTATAATATAAGAAGTGTGTTTAGAAAAAATATTTTTTCATTAAACAGAAATTGGGGAAAAAAATATACAGAGGGGCTAATAATTCTGACTTCAACTGTATATATTATAACTTTTTATAACTATTTATAACATTTGGTTATTATTAATACACTGTTGTTTAATGTTAATTTTAAAATAATGTTAAAATAGTACATGCTAAAAAAAGTAATATTAACATCTAGAAACTTTTTTTTTTTTTTTTTTACATTTTACCACTTTTTTCAATCTTCCAGAATGACAAAATGCTAGAAAACAGTTTTTGTTTTAAACACACCACACTAGTGAGCAGCATCTATTTTTAAAATGTTCGTTGCACTGTATTGTGTTTTATGATCTCTTAGCAGGTGCTTCCTACACAGAAAAATCAATCGCTAGCATGCATCAGCACTGTGCAGTCTGTGTTCCTTGGCCAGTTTTTCTACATTATTCATCTTACTGACCTGCTCTGGCTTCTTCAGATCCCTCTGTGTCCTGCCAGCATGGAGCTTCTCTCTGTGTCATTGAAGAGTCCAGCACAGCCAGGTGATTTCTGCTCTATTCAATGTTGCAGTTTTTCTCCCCATCAGGTCCATGGTGAGGGTTTGTGTGCCTCCATCGATGTTGTGACCCGTTTCTGTTATGAAGGACAAGGGTTGTTGTCAACCTATAATGCAACTGGATCTCTCTTGCTCGCTTTCTTTTGGTCTCTTACTTCGGCACACAAATAGACACACACACACACACACACACACACACACACAC
>CAIGQW010000302.1:5196827-5222162 GCA_903798125.1 Danio choprae | reverse complement strand
CAGTTTTGTTTTATCCATCCATCCATCTGTATTTTATATACTCATCCATCAATCCATCTTGACTTTAGCCATCCATTCATACATATTTTCATTCATTCAGTTTCCATCCATCCATCTCTTATATATTTGTATTCATTCATTCATCCATCAATCCATCTCTTATATATTTGTATATATTCATACATCAATCCATCTTGTATATCCATCCATTCATAGATTTTTCTTCAGCTTAGTCTTTATTTCAGAGGTCGTCACAGTGGAATGAACCTCCAACTATTCCAGCTTATGTAAGTAATACCAAGTACCAAATACCAAGTACTGGGAAACACACACACACACACACACACACACACACACACACACACACACACACTACAGACATGTTAGTTTATTCAATTCACCTATCCTGCATGTCTTTAGACTGGGGGAAACCAGTGCACCCGAAGGAAACCCACACGGACACGGGGCGAACATGCAAACTTCACACAGAAATGCCAACTGGTCCAGCGACCTTGCGACAGTGCTAACCACTGAGCCACCTTGCTGCCCACTCATACATAGTTTCATTATTTTTATTCATTTGGTTTACATCATCCATCCATTCATTCATTTTCTTTTCGGCTTAGTCCCTTTATTAATCTGGGGTCGCATCAACGGAATGAACCACCAACTTATCCAGCATACGTTTTACTCAGCGGATGCCCTTCCAGCTGCAACCTATCACTGGGAAACACCTATACTCTACGGACAATTTAGCTTACCCAATTCACCTATACCACATGTCTTTGGTCTCAGGTCTCTACAGAGTAAAAAGAAATATATCTTGCAATTTGTCAGCAAACTTAGTTTATTTGTCACAGATTGATTTACCAGCACTTCTGGTGCATGTAGACACTTCAGCAGTCAAACATGGATGGTTATTTAACAGTCTTTTGGACTGTCTTAGAGCCAATGACATATGGCAAGTGAAATGGTCCTTCAACCTTACTGCACAACTGCAGAATAATAGGAAAACAGTCATATGAGCACCAGGTTTACTGGAGGACATTTGGCTCTTGTTCGCAGTGTTCTTCCAACAGCAGTAATGTGCCAGCTGTGACACTGCAGTGTATGCACATTTGCTAGTAGAAGCTGGACAGAAACGTGGCCATATAGAAAGGTATGTTTTTGACCCTAGGCAGAGCTGGCTTATTTTTTACAGCGCTGTACTTTGAACCTGTTATTTTTAAACCACAGGGAGGTTTAATGGAAAGAGTCACAAATGTGAGCTCTCTTAAATTCAGAGTTCTTGTTCATAACCTTTGGAGATTTTTGCTACCTGATCATTTGAAATGCATGGAATGTTTAAGAAACAGTAACCAAAAATAACTTAATATTTATGCTTAATTTTATAGATATGTTTCTTTAAATGGCAACACATAAAAGTATTTGGGCACTTAAGTCTTGTTTTAATTTGTTATCAATTAGTGCCATCTGCAAATGATGCTTGACATTTTTTTCCTGAAAAAACTTACTTTCCTCTGACTTTTCTTTTCTGAGACAGTTTTGTAAATAGGATTAATCAAGATGATTTTTTTAGTGTTCATGGTAATTATGAACATGTTCCACTTATTTCTGACAACCAGAAAGATCATTTTGTCTTCATTTTGAACTGGACACTGTACAAATGGCAATTAATAAAATGTTGGAATAGCACAACTATCTTAAATTAATGTTCTTGCCAACGCTTAATTGAGGAGAAACACAATACTAAATTAAGTCTGAAAAAATATACTTAAAAAAAAAAAGGTTAATAAAGGGTTTAATTCTAGTTACCATTCAGAATTTTTGATGTTGACTGGACTAAAAACACAAATGCAGACAGTCTTAGAATCTTTTTAAAAGTCAAATTATGGCGAACTAAAAGAAAGATAACAAAAAAAAGAAAAATATTTGAAACTAGTTGCTTTCTAAAAAAATATTTGAAGGTGCTTGGAGTTTTTTTCATACTTTAAATGTTACTTGATTTGAAAAGATGTTATGTAAGGCATGTGTTTACAGTTGTAATTGTGACTTAAGTTTCCAAATAGCTTTTTGGCCCACTCTAAATCAGTCCACATGAATGCAAAAAATTCAGTCACACACACTTTTCTAGTCTTTCTCTTTTCTCTAAAAGGGCAATTGTAAATTGTGCTCCATTCAAATGAATGGAAAAGCAGAGTGAAGAAAGCATTAAGTCGAAGCATGTCTGGAATGTGTATAAATAAGAGATTCACTGCATACGTTCAGAGATTACTCAAATTACCCAAATAAACCTTTCTCACTCCAAAGGATTGCTTCTGAATGCTAATTTACAAGGCGACCAGCACTACATCTTTTGATGCGGATAGTTTGAGCATGAATGTTTTACCATTGAATATGAAACTATTTTGACATAAAAAATACAGATATGCAAGAATTTCCTCGACACATGTATTCATTAATTAGATATCTGAAAATAACGATTTGTGCTGCCTTGACAGCCATTTCATTAAACCAAAGAATAATTCTAGCCTTGGTAAAATAGCAAATTTTAGAGAGCCACCATTTTAGAGAATATCATTCAAATGAAGCAGCAACGTACAATTCATCTTAATTAAGCATGGTTGAATGTTTATGTTAACAGAACAGTCTGTGATTAAGAGTCTATGTTGGTTTTTGACTGATTGCATATTCTGAGCTATTCCACTCGCACACTTTTCTCATCTTAACTGTCAGTGATCATTTTATTGATGAACCATGGGAGAGAATAAAAGGGTTGAATCCATCTGACGTTTGACCTTTCAGTTAAAAGTATCAATATACACAAAACATTCCCTCGGATGATCACAGTACTCAAAAGTAACTCACTTCACTCCACGAAAAGCTAATACGAATATTGTCAGCTCAGTGACAAGCAAAAACGATCGGAATCTGTGCTGTTATTTCCACTTTCCACCATTTCCACTGCATTATTGGAAATTCCTGCTGGGCATGATTTCTGTTTCCACGTTCCTCTCATTGCTTGAGAGCATCATTTGCAATTTTCTGTGTTCTCGCGTTTCAGTCAGACTAACAGATTGAAATGATGACAAGGCTTGACAGTATAATTGGGATGACATTGATTATTTTACTTACAACACAGATACAATGGTTAATAATGTACAGAAAGGAAGCTATTACAAGTGTAATAATGACCATAATGGGACTCAAAGATGGTTGATTTAGCTCACATTACATTCTCCAACAAGCCTTCCATTTACCTAAAAACAACAGACACCCTGCTGAAATAATGGGGATTATTTTAGCCAGCACAACAAACAGAAGACGGAATAAGGAAAGTTAAACTCTGAGGTTTCCATATTCGACAGGTACTTATTTATTTATCTGGCTATTCATTTGAATTTGCATGCAATTTACTTAATTATTCTGTACATGAATTATAATAATTTGAAGTATTTTTGTGTTTGGACAGAAACATGCTGTGCACAAATACACTCTTACACAAGCATTATGTAAAACATTCATTCATTCATTTTCATTTCGGCTTAGTCCCTTTATTAATCTGGGGTCGCCACAGCGGAATGAACCGCCAACTTATCCAGCATATGTTTTACGCAGCGGATGCCCTTCCAGCTGCAACCCATCTCTGGGAAACATTCATACACACCCATTCACACTCATACACTACGGACAATTTAGCTTACCCAATTCACCTATACCGCATGTCTTTGGACTTGTGGGGGAAACCGGAGCACCCGGAGGAAACCCACGCCAACACAGGGAGAACATGCAAACTCCACAAAGAAACGCCAACTGGCGAGGCTCGAACCAGCGACCAGCGACCTTCTTGCTGTGAGGCGAACGTGCTACCCACTGCGCCACTGTGAGGCCCCTTATGTAAAACAATTGAAGTCATTTTATTTTCTATTCAATTTTACAAAATTACAAATAAATGAGATTTTGAAACAGAAAGACAAATAATACCTTTAAAAAAAAAACAATAATACAATAATGTTTTCATTTACAACCTCTGGAAATATTTTTATACTGCACATGACATTTTCAAAGTGACTATAAAGTTATTCACATATGAACACCCCCCCCCCCCCAGAAACAAATTAGCCTTGAATCTGAAACCTTTTTTAAAATGAACAAAATAAGTTTTCAAATAGATAGCATCAGCATCACAGCTATTAGTAACACGATAAAGATCATCTTTCAGCAAATGGAAATGTATTTATTAGAAGAAGGAAAAGCGGAGGCCTGTTAGGGAATTCTTAGCAGTTGTTAGTCATGGCTGAACACACAACTACTATAGAATCATGCTTCATTAAGACAGGGTTGCGAGGTCAATATATCATATTTCTTGAGCTTGTAGTCTTCTGTTATCTAGCAAAGAATCAAAGAAGCATGGACATAGCTAAAAAATGGACAAATGCGATGCACAGAGCGTGATGAAACTAATTTTAGCAGAAGCATAATTTTGAGGAAATGATATGAATGTAAAATAAAATGCTTATTCCTTATTATTAAAAAGGTTTTCTCTTCTTAAAATAAAGCAACAACAACAGCAACAACAAAAAAGAATTAAGAATAGGGAAGAAAGATAATATAAGGGATGTAGAGAGCTCTTTATTTGACTTTATTTAAAAAAAGTGAATAAACCTGTCGGGCCAGTTGTCATTTCTTTGTGGAGTTTACATGTTCTCCCCATGTTCCTCTGGGTGCTCCGGTTTCCCCCACAGTCCAAAGACATGCACTATAGGTGAATTAGATGAACTAAATTGGCCGTAGTGTATGAGTGTGTGTGTGAATGCGAGAGTGTATGGGTGTTTCCCAGTACTGGGTTGTGGCTGGAAGGGCATCAGCTGTGTAAAACATATGCCGGAATAGTTGTTGGTTCATTCTGCTGTGGTGTCCCCTGATAAATAAGGGACTAAGCAAAAGGAAAATGAATGAAAGAGTAAACCTGTTGTCTTAAAATGATTACATAAATGAACTATTTGCATAATTATAACAATTAAGTAAACTTAACAGCTCCAAGTTACAACAAGTGTACTCACCTTTTTAAAGTGAAGTCAACTTGTCACTTTTAAGGCAACAGGTTTTAAAGTAAAGTAACTAATCACATTTTTTAGTGTGTTGTGTTGTTTTCACACACAACCGTATCTAAGGTTAAAAGAGATTGATGCAAACAAACACCAAAAACACATTATCGAGGGTCCAATAGGCCCCCCGCACCCCGTGTTTTAGAGGAAATTTTTTCTTCCTAGCACTCTGATTGTTCCAAGGGCCAAGGGGAAGGTATAGGCAACGGATAGGGGTATAAAAATGAATTTGAATTCTACAAGTCATACAGGCTCAATACTGGCAATAGAAGATTGAAAAAAAGGTCTGACGAGACTCAATTTTTGCTGTTAAATTCAGATAATAGTGTCCATCCGTCCTTACATGTATCAGTGGTTCATGCTGCACTAGAGAGTTTGGGATGTGTTGTAATGGAAGATATGCAGCAACTGCATGATTCTCTCATGTCAATATGTACCAATTTTTTTGAGAAATGTTTCCAGCTCCTTGTTGAGACTATGCTATGAAGAATTAAAGCAGGTCTGAAGGCAAAATGGGTTTTAACACTATACTAGCAAGGTGTGCCTAATACTGTGGCTGGTACCCATTTAGTTGAAATGGAAGAAATTTTCTAAATTTAACAAGTTTGATTTTCCCCTCCCCAAATATACATAAAAAGTCGCTTTATATTAGTATGTCAAATGCATTCATCTTTTGTGAACAATGTTGGTTAAGATGACAGATTATGAAAGTAGCTTCACAATGACATTGTTCATGAGTGCACATTGAGCAGTTTATTCTGTATAGCAGACACAGTCACTTTTAGTTATTATGACATCTGCTGTTGATTGCAGTAAAATGGCCAAAGCAAAGTTCTGTCAGATTTACAAATACAGCTATGTTTTTTAAGCAGTTATACATTATCTGCTCTCTAAGGCTCAATGTTGATTAATTTCAGTAAGCTAAATTGAGATAAAAACAAACAAACTGAAAGACAGGCACAGTGGTAAAAAGGATGAATGTGGGACTCTACAGAGAGAAAAATGCCAGAAGATATCTTGGGTACATATTTGCATCGGTTACGAAAACATTTTTAAGGTTTTTAATGTATTATCAGTATGAGATGAGATTTATATCTTTGGATGCGAGTTAAAATGCACCCCATTTCATTTTCAATCCATCAGTGTTCAACTCAATCAGCCTTTTCAAAAATTAATCTTCTTCTTGACATGCTTGAGTTGTGGAACACCTGAAATCTCTTTGATGTTAATATTATAACTGAATATGTGAAGTCGTCATGGTGTCTGCGCCTTTTTTTTTGAGGCTGAGCACCTTTTAACAGGCTTCATTTAACAGTTTGTTTCATGTTTTAGGTGTTTCAACCTTTCCTGACTCTATCTGATAAAAGTATGTGGCTGTTAGATTCAAGAATATGGTTTCCAGTGGGAGCTTCCTCAAACCTACTCAAAGAGGTTTCTATAAAGTTAATCAGATTTCATTGTGGGGAAAGAAGAAAAATATATGAACATTAAGTCATTGTTGGTAATGAAAAGCTCTGTTCTGTTAATTCAGAAGAAAGACCAGAGTTAGCTCACTTCAATATAAAATTCCAAACCTGTATTGTTTATTTTATTTCACAAAAGACAACATTGACAACATTTCATTAGAAAGCGCACTTCGGTTAAGTTACTTAGACAATCTCATGAGCCTTCAGGTGATTATGGATTTCACCATATCCCAGTGTAATGACTTGCCATCAACAGTCGCTGCAAACCTTTGGGAGTGTGGTGCCCCGATGACTAGGAAGGACTCAATAGATGTAACCCCTCTTCATTTTAATCAGCCATTACCTGGCTAATGGGGCAGGGAATTGGAGTCAAACATCAGCTTCAGTCTGTTATGTCATTAGCAATTCGGCTGTTTGTCTTACTGTTCCCATCTTCCTTCTTGAAGCCAGTGTAAGAACATGTCCATTCACATGATGTGATTGAATAGCTGGTAAATATTAGTCTCCTATGTTTACCCAGCAACAAGTCCAAAAGCCAGGGTCTGTCATGGTATGGGGTTGTGTCAGTGCCCTTGGCAAAGGTAATTTGCACTTCTATGATGGCACCCTTAATGCTGAAATGTACATAGAGATTTTGGACCACAATATGCTGCCTTCTTTTCCAGAGACGCCATGCATATTTCAACAAGTCAATGCAAAACCACATTCTGCACACATTGCAAAGTCCTGGCTCCAGAGGAAGAGGATACAGATACTTGCCTGGCCTGCCTGCAGTCCCGACCTGTCTCCAATAGAGAATGTGTGGCTCATTTTGAAGCACAAAATGCGACAATAAGGCCCCGTACTGTTGCCCACCTTAAGATTTGTTTGCAGGAAGAATGGGACAAAATTACACCTGAAACATTTCATCACTTGTTGTCTTCAGTCCCTAAATGTCTTCTAAGAGTTGTGAAAAGGAATGGCAACATTACAAATTTAGAAATCACTACTTTTTTATTTGTGTTTTTCTTACTGTCCCAACCTGTTCTGATTTGGGGCTGTAAAATATCTTAATTTGTGTTTCGAAGATGAACGAAGGTCTCAGGAGATTGGAATGACACGAGGGTGAGTAATTCACAATAGAATTTTCATTTTAGTGAACTAATCCTTTTAATGAGAAACGTCTGTATTTTATGTTAGTTACCATCCAGCACTGACTGAGATAAATGTTTTTGCATATGCAGTTGTGTATATGTGAATAGTCAGTAGTGGCTGTGCTTTTGCAGTGGTGGCCTTTGATAGATTGAATTTGTAGCAGAGATAGGAGCTTCTGGTGCAGCTTGCTCTTTATGGAGAAGTGGCTGACAAGACAATTGTGTAAAGACGGACACTACCATTCATCTGCATTAAGACCTTGGATTAAAAAGTAGCGATTTGTCTTCTCTTCTAGCTCGGAGGATAAAGGGAAGGAAAACATAGTCTGGAGAAGAATTGATTTTGTAGAATAAATGGAGCTAATGTGCTGTAATATTTATCTCCTCTTGATTAACGAGCCAGTTGGTGGTGGTGAATAAACTTAATTGAATGTTACCCCACACGTCTGCATTCTTGTATTTTCCCCCCTCTCTCTGGATAGCTCTTTATCTTCAGGACACTGCCTCTCTCTCTCCGTGTGTTTGTAGATGAGGGATGATGGTCCAGTATTACTGGCGCTGACATCATGTTGGAGCTGATGTGCATTTTGAATATCTTCCCACTCACATGAAAAGTGGCTGTAATGAACTGATCTGGCAACCTTTAATCTGATCTCTCTCGCTGGGTTGTACTCTGTACTGAGCCTCTTAATCTCATGCAGTATTCAACAATTGTGGTCCATTTGAACTCATTTCTGTGTATTCAAATCAGGCTTTCTTCATTTTGTCTTGTGATCAACAGTCTTTGATGTCTTGCGTATAAAACAGTGATAACAATGAGAGGGAATCGGAGTTGTGCACTGAATATCAAAGCAGAAATTTAGCCCATTTGTAAAGATAGTCATACTTTTTTCATGTTTCAGTGTTTTTTATGACCCAAATTGTCTGACGATTTAAAACTTTTGACAAGACAATTCAAAATGCTAATCGTTTTTAGCCAGAAAATGTAAACATTCATTTTTATGTCAATTCAAAATGTCAAGACAATACAAATTTAAAATGACTAAAAGTAAATGTATGTGAATGTAGCAGTAAAACAGCATATCAGAACCCAAAAAGCTAAGTAATGCAAAAATTAAATATCAAACAGATAGTAGTAGTTCTTGACAGGTTTTTGCATTCCATTTCACTGCTTTTTTACTATTTTACTAGCTTTAGTTTTAACCCATTTCCTAACCGAATGGGTTCTTCTATGATTACACTGATGTGTCAATTTTTAAAAGGAAAAAAAAACAACAACTTCGAAACTTGGTGATATGGTCTACTCTATGATCCCTACTCTGGTGATATGGTCACACTCACATGTGGCATATAATCAGTGTGTCTTGAAATAGTTTTTAAATATTTAAAACCATGATTCCTTGATTGAAAATAAATGTGATGAAACGTAAAATCTAAAACATTTGCCTATAGCTCTCCTATCAGCTCTTCTTTACACAATGTCTAAAGTAACACTGTACATGCAGTGATGCTTTTTTTTTTTTTTAGCCAATCAGAACTGTGTGGAATATGAGGTTTTCCTTTTCTATACTGCTGCACAGTGTAATATATTACATTTGTAATACACAAAGCATTAATAATACACTTATTTACCAATTAATTGCACAGGTTTCTGTGAAGAATTGCACTTAACATTAAAGTTTGTAACTAAAAATTAAAATTTCACGTTGAATCTCCAAATTTAAGTGCATGTTTCCAGCTACAAAAGGTTTACATCTAACCAAGGTCAAAATACACTTACACAACAGTACAACTTTTAAAATACATGATTATGAATGATTAATTATGAAATTAGAAAAATGTTTAGCTACATCAGTCTTTGCGATAACAAGCAGTGCACAGAGATTGCATGCAAAGAAACAAACAAACAAAACATGGGATAATGAGCATAACTTCCTATTTGCATAAGATCCTTTTTAATTGTTAAAAATTAGCAACATATTGATAGTAGAAGGTAACACATGACTTTTCCATATAAAAGCCATGACACAACCGTGCTCCTCTAGATAATATTTTTTTTAAATAAAAATTTTTCATTTCAGTTTTGCTGTACATTTTTTACCTGCATTTAATCTGTATTTTCTTCAGATCAGTATTTTCCTCACACTCACTTCACATCCTCATTTGATCTTTTAACGTCCTTGAATTGCATGACTTTGAAATTTCAGCGCAGATGGAGATACAGGTTACATAAGTGCAGGAATAGAAAATTGATCAAAATCACATATTAAGTTGCAAAGTACAGATGAGTTCTCTGATTTTAGTAAATACTCCTGTTCAACTAAGATGGAAGGTTTAAGTTCAGAGAGTTACGGTATATATATATATTTTCAAAAGATATCTCAAAAGATCAAAGAAAAAATTGATTCCTTGTGTTATGACCTCTTTAAGATTTTACAGAACCTGAATTCACCTTGATGTCTTAGATGGGATACAGAAAAGTAGCTCTTTGATATGACTTTGTCAGATATACGGTAGCCCTTGAAGTTTTTCTTTGACATAATTATGCTGAAATTAGTGACACTAGCTGAAATAATCATCTCAGAAATTTTGATCGGAGTTTAAAATAATTTCCAATTATTTTGCCCAGCCAAACGCCTGTTAGCCAACATGAATGGTGCAGTGCACTAACCAAACAGGACGTCTTTATTTACCCTGTTGCTGTGTGGAAAGGGATAAGGTTATTATGTGAACATCAGCACAGAGAACAGCAGGGTGTATGAGCAACCTCCTTTCCCACCTTCATAATTAGAGGCAGAAAATGAGGCAGTGGAGGCGCTGAGAGGGCACAGACCCCCTACTTGTCACCGCGGGCACTGTGGCTCAGCCATATCATGTAATAATTTAGTTTAAGAGAACTTATAATTAGTCAGCCTTGAAACTGTGGAGGAAGATCACAAACTTGTACTAGATCTGTGTAACGAAAATATGTGGTGATGCATGGTAATGAGGGTTACTGAATTACTGGTTGAAATAAAAAAATCTACCAAAAAGAACCTTTAAGCTGTTGACCAAACAGTTGCTACTGCTGTATGCACATTTTAAAACTGGATTATAGGATATCTAGGATAACAGAAATCAGATTCATTTTCTTCACAAAGAAGACAAGATAGACAGACAGACTTACGGCGAGCTACAGGTTTGTTAATCAATGGTATATGATCTTAAGAAATCTCATTAATTCTGCAGAGAAATCATCACAAATGATAAGAAAATAACAAATGAAAATAACACTTTTAATTCACCCTCCCATGGAGCACGGCAAATAACGTATCAGACTCCCTGCAGTCTTCAATTACTTATTTTTTAATATATATATGAAATTAAGAGACCACTTGAAAAGGATCTGTTTCCCAGAATTACATGATTTATTCAGTATCACAGCTGTCTTTGGCAAACAAATAAAAAACTGTGGATGTCTTTGACATCAGTGGACCACTTTCGGACATCAGTGAGTGTCTTCCGGAAGTCAGTGGACATCTTTTGGACATCAATGAATGTCTTGCAGAGGTCAGTGCTTTGACGTGTAAGGTTCAGTGTCTCAACATCTGGTAGGAACCACTTTCGGATGTCTTTTGGATTATCAGTGGACCGCTTTTGGACATCAGTGGATGTCTTTTGGATGTCAGAAGACGTCTTTCTTATATCAGTAGGCATTATCAGACATCTGTAGACATTTTTTGGACATCAGTGAACTTCTTTCAGATGTCAGTGGACAGCTTTTGGACATCTTACGGATGTCAGTGGACCACTTTCGGATGTCAGTGGACATCTTCCGAATGTCAGTGGATCAGTGGACATCTTTTGGAAGTCTTTCACACATCAGTGTACCTCTTTAGGACATAATTGGACGTCTTTTGGTTGTCTTTCCATCTGTGTGCCGCTTTCGGATGTCAGTGGGCATATTTCAGATGTCAAAATGTGCCTTTTTTATACCTCAACGAAAAGTGACGTTTCATCTGGGGATGTTTAAAAAAAAAAAAAAATAAATAAATGAATATAATAGCTTTGAAGAAGTCGAAACAGATCGGACAGGATCAGGAAAGATCTGTGTGCTAGGACTTGAACATTGGATGCTCAAAGCACAGTGCCCACCAACGAGGCTATCCTTGAACCTTTTTTAGGTCCTTTCAGTTTATGTGATTTGTTTTTATATGCAAGCCTTTGAAACAGAGCATATTTTAACTGTTTAATTATTTTTAGTTTACATAACCATTTGAAATGTCTTATTTCATTCAAATAATGAGAAGGGAATTCCCAAATTGTACACATTTTTCATAACTTTAAAGCAAAATGCTACACAGCAAGTGTAGCCTATACAGTATACTATCATACTTTAGCATCAAAACTTAATTATAATTTTGAAAACCCTGCAGACCCCATTGAATACTCCATGGTTTTGTTTTTGTAGATCGACAGACAAAAATGCAGATTTTTGAAAACGTAATTTGCTTTGCACATGATTGCTTACCGACTGAGTCTTTGGGTTTATTGTATATCTCATTTGATTGTTTTGATTTGATTTGAAATATTCTCTATGACCAAAAGTGAAGGTGTATTATAAGTTTGGGCCTCACAGTGGCGCAGTGGGTAGCACGTTCGCCTCACAGCAAGAAGGTCGCTGGTCGCTGGTTCGAGCCTCGCCAGTTGGCGTTTCTGTGTGGAGTTTGCATGTTCTCCCTGTGTTGGCGTGGGTTTCCTCCGGGTGCTCCGGTTTCCCCCACAAGTCCAAAGACATGCGGTGTAGGTGAATTGGGTAAGCTAAATTGTCCGTAGTGTATGAGTGTGAATGGGTGTGTATGGATGTTTCCCAGAGATGGGTTGCAGCTGGAAGGGCATCCGCTGCGTAAAACATATGCTGGATAAGTTGGCGGTTCATTCCGCTGTGGCGACCCCAGATTAATAAAGGGACTAAGCCGAAATGAAAATGAATGAATGAATGAATATTATAAGTTTTTCTGTTAAGATGCAGTTTGAATGGTCAGAGTCAGTGGCATCACATGCCAAATGATGTGCTGAGTGAGCAACAAAGCCCATTCGCAACATTAATATTCGTTTGCCAATGAAATGTTCAGAATGAGAAATGTTTGATTAGCTTTCATTAAAACTGGTTTGGTCTGTGTTGTTTATAACAAATGCCATTAGAATCAGAAGTGTTTGATTTTTTTGTTTGTACGCATATTTTCTGATTTTTATCATTTAATGAATATTGTTCAAAACTAGGAGATTTAGATATTAAATGTCTTTTTTAACCTCAACACAATTTAATAGGGCACTATACAGGTTAAACAGTCTAATATTTGTATTTGCTTAATTTTTGTAGCCTATGAGCTATGTATTTTACGGCATGTGTTGTAGACTAGGATCTTTTCAAAAACAGTCAATAGCTACAGGTGCACTTTGGAAAAGCCACGTCACCCGTGGAAGCGGAGGGAACATGATATGCTGTAACCACCTGTATGAGTTATACATAGTAATTATATATAAAGTAACTGTAACTCACCATTCGCTCCTGCAAATATGTCTTATAATATAATAAACCAAATTGTTTGCAAAACATTTGAGAAATGTAACTAAATTACAGCTAGTCTCTTTGTGTTCCTTCTTGTCTTTAATGGTTTACTTGATACATCACTTCACTACATCACACTCGCGCTCTGATTCGTTGCTGAATAACCAGTCAGAGTGCTCTCTTCAGCCCATGCTGATTGCAAGCTGAGTTGGGCCAAGAAGCTTTGACGCTAAGTGTATAACACACCAAACCAACTAGCTGACCTCCGAAGACCAACGGGCAACCGTTGGCTTGGTATGTCCCAGCCATAAATCACATTGTAATTTCAGGTACTGTTAGCAATAATTTAATCTACACACCAGAACCAATTTCTACTCATATTTGATGCTTGATGGGTGTAAATTGTAGGGCCTGCACTTTTAAAAATGACCTTTAACATCCATGGAACCACAAATGACTTTTGTAGAACAAAAAATGTTCTTCACAATAAAAAGTATATATAACTGCTGACTAAAGGTAATCTGGGGAACCTTAGTTCTTTAGAATCGCTGTGAAAGTCTCCTTTTGGAGTGTGTTTGTTATCATGACTGTTATTATCCCTTACTTCTGAAATGTAGAATTATATTATATATTTCTACATACTGTATGCAGTTTCAGTATTAAAGAGATAAATCACTGCCTGTATGTTTTAGTAATCTCATTCAACATTAAGTCTGAATACAGTTACTGCTCTGTTGGGCTTCCTCTACAAATCATGAATACAAAGTAACACAAGCTAAAAGATTACGCTGTGTAACTTCTCGGAGTTGTGACTTGAATGTGAAGATAAAATGTTTGAGGATTCAATAGGTCAGAGTCGTCCCATCATTTGCAGTAAATTTCACGTGCAGCCGCTCCACTACCCTTGGCACTTCTCAGATGGCACTTCATCTCTGATTTCTTTGTCGTAAATGATTGTAAACGAGCCTTTGATCAATGGATATTGTCTGGTGATTGCATTCCAGGAAGGAGTGGTTTTAATAAGAAGTATGAGAAATTAATCAGCCCTCAAAATAAAAGGGAAAAACTGGATTGAGCTCTCGTCTAAAAGCTTTGATGTTTCCTCCTGCGTGTCTCTGTGAGTTCAGTCTGCTCATTATTCCTGTCACTCGCTCTGCATTATGTCTCTCTTTGCTGTTATCCAATGGCAGATCCTGTGATTCAGGAAAAGGAAAATGGAGGAGGCACTTAGGAATTTAGATGAGTTTCACTGTCAGGACATCGGTCAATCGAAGGCTCTGTTCTGTGCCCGATGGGCCTGAAGGATGGCCTTCCTCTGAGCAGTGGGATGCAAGAGATGCAATGAACTTTACAGAGAGCATAGAGTGTATATAGATGTATATATACACTCGCACATGTACACACATCCAGGTCAAGTGTGTAGTTTGTGTATGTTGTTTTTGAGGTATATTACTGATTTTTGTTTTATTATTTATTGGTTTTGGTTGATAATAATCAGTTGATAGTAATGGATATTTAATTATGTATGCTAGGGGTATGGAATCTGATAATATCATGATTGTTGTTTTAAATATATGCAAGCGAAGTATGCACTCACTATGAAAAAAGAACACATCTTGAGAGTACAAAAGCACTTACTGTGTAATGAAGCCTATTAAAATATATAGACCCTATTACTTCTTATTTATAAGTATATAGTTTAAACCTAATCAACTGTTTAGCTTTCTCTTAAGTTATATTTACACTTCTGCAATTCTGGTTATTTTAATAGGATTCCATGTGATGGAGTTTCACGTGAGGGCAAGAAAGATCCTGCCACAGATTTCACTCTGTTCAAATTAGTCAGTCCTATATTTTGTTGAACTTTGTGGTTTCTTCATCTTGCCTAAAATAATTTATGGATATTTTTCCCACAAACACAGTGAAGGAAAACCAGCACCATGTGCATTTTTTTCTATTCACTTTTTTTTGTTGAGTGTAGTAATTCACAGTTGCATTCAAAACTGGCTTGCATTGCCTAAGTAGCTGTGAAGAGCTGGAGAATATATGAAGTTAATACTTTTGACATCCATATACTCAAAATTGTCACAGTAATAAGTATAACACAAACTACAGAAAGCTTCAGGCATTCACTCAGAAGAGAGCACTTCTGTATCTCCTCTGAATACAACTTTAAAGGAGTTTGATGAACATGTCTCGTTTTTATGGCTGTCAAGGTTTCATACATAAATCCTTTGGTTCCCTCAAGGTGAGATGTTGCCCACAGGATGTGGATCTCATGGTCAAAAAGCGTACAGCCAAATGAAGAGAGACAAAGACCCTTCCAGATGTGCGTCACTACAGTAAGTGTCAGCCTGTGATGATGATGAAAAGCTTTAGTTCCAGCTTCATCCTCAGCATTCAATGCGCTCTTTGAAACATCAAGGCAAATCCTTGTCCTTCATTTTACGTTCCTTCACAAATAGCTGGTTTTATTGTTGGAACTCGGAACTATACCACTCAATGTTTTCAGTCTTTTCTTCTGGCAAGAACGAGACATAAGCTATGTTCCCATCCAAAGTTGTGGATTTAGACACAACTGTTCCATATCACATAAAACATTTGCGAATAAAGTACCGTTTCCATCCAGTTAGCTATAAATTGGTGCCAAATAGACAATAGAAAAATAGATAACAGAAAAATTGAAGCTGCTGCTATAGGAGAAGCCATGGGCCTTTTTTTCTCACAATAAACTTCGTCATGTCATCTTGTGTCCTGTTATCTGGTGTTCAGTAAAACAATTGTGCGAGATGGTTCTGAAAGGTAATTATAGCAAATCATTTTTATGACAGATTTTGGCTTGTGCATTTGAAAATGATTGAAACAACATGGGATGTGTGATGATGAGATTGATCTACTGGTTTGTAGAATTATAATGTGTTGAGGCTCATTGAAGAATTTATTCTGCCAATGTATTTTCATCAAAATGTGCAATGTCCAAAACGTGCTTAACAATAAAAATCCGATTCAAATGAGGACTAGTTTTTGTGTGCAAATTTGTAGAAATTATGTGCATCTGCACATTCTCATCCTGTTATTTTATTTAAATTCAGTATCGCAGAATTTGTACATAAAAAGGAGGGAAACATAGCAAATGTTCTAAATAAAGAACAGTGACTGGAATTAGTTTTTCAAGTGTTTGTCCAATTGCATTCTAAATCATTTCTGAACTAATTCTGAAAGTCTCTGGAGATATTAGAGATGTCTATTTTTAGTTTTCTTTTAAAGCATAATGAATTAAAATTTGACCAGTCAGCATCTGTGACAAATGTCTGATGCAATAAAGCCACACATCCATTTTCTTTTATTCATAATTAATGGTTACTACACAGTTTTTACATAATTACTGTAAGTAAAAATTCACAAGATGTAGCTAACGTAACGGTTCTTGAAGTAACTCTCGTTCCCCGAGGGGGAGAACGGAAATGCTATGTGGAAACTTCCACTATGGGGATTTCGTCAGAAAGCCAATCATCTGAAGAGTACTAAAATGGGCCAATAAAATGCCAATGAGTTGGCGGTGTCAGCGCGCACAGCTGGCAGCAATTACAATCAGTCTGTGTATAAGATGCCAGCTCTGCCGTTACACCATACCTTTTCTAGCCGAAGAAGCCGAACTACAGCTGTCAGCTAAGGCGCAATCGCTGTGGCGAAGGAACATAGCATTTCCGTCCCCCCCCCCTCGGGGAATGAGGGTTACTTTAGTAACCGTTCCGCTCCCCAGCGGGAGGGAAACTACAATGCTATGTGTTATGGGGAAATGTGGCCCTTTTGCAAGAGTGAGCCGCAATCTTAGCTGCGCGACAGACATGGCATCGCAGCGATGACATGTACTGCCCGCGAGCACCGCATTCACATGCTGGAGCCCCAGACATGCCACACAGTGCTCGTGCCCATCATCCGGGGACAGGAAACCACCACATCCAGAAACGCACGGTAGGAACGACATTTATAATGTTGTTCGACCGTGTTGCTCTTTTGGTGAACTTGTTCTTATACAAACCGCTCTTGCAGAACCGGACCAGAGAAACGCCCAGGGACACGAGAATGTACCCAGCATGACCGCCGCTGCTCGCGTTGTCACTCGCTCTGGGACCGGGAGAAACAGCCTGCTGTAAGCCAGCAGCTTTCTTTTTCTTTCTCTCTCTCTCTCTCTCTCTCTCTCTCTCTCTCTCTCTCTCTCTCGAAACGAAACGAAGTCGGAGGAACTAGCAAATGACTCTTTCAGTGCGTGTAAGGCTTCTGAAAGTGAAAAGGTATGGTTTTAGGGCAGAGCTGGCATCTTATACACAGACTGATTGTGATTGCTGCCAGCTGTGCGCGCTGACACCGCCAACTCATTGGCATTTCATTGGCCCGTTTTATTACTCTTCAGATGATTGACTTTCTGACGAAATCCTCATAGTGGAAGTTTCCACAAAGCATTGTAGTTCCCCTCCCACTGGGGAACAATGGTTATTTATTATTGATTTGTATAATTACTATAGCTTTAATCTATTAATTGTAGATCAACAATTATTATTATCCATTTGGTGAAAATAAATATTAACAGATAACAGATTATTATTATTATTTTTTTTTACAATTAACAGATCTATTAGTGAAGTATGCACTCCGCTACGGCATTATTTGATTTTAGTGCGTTAATTTTATAAACAGAATAACTCAAAAGGTCGTGATCCACATTATATTTTTTATTTCACATTCTTCGGAAATAAAAACACAAACGTTTCAGGTTCAGACGTTTCAGAGCTTACGTTCCTTACACACAGAGGAAGGTGTTGAACCGACGAGCAAAATGTGAAATAAAAAATATAACACAATTACTCAACAAGTGCTTTTGAATTACAATTAACAGAAAAAAACTGACTACTTGTGAAATGGCATGTTTGAGTCTGCCTATAATTACCAACTATATGCACTAACTTTACAACTTTCACTATATATTTTCATTTAATTGTTCTATTTCATGGAGTAGTTGTCTTCTTTGTGTGCAGGTGCTTTTTAATCATCAACAAAAGAGTGAAGTGAGCCACCGCTACTTCCATGAAAACTGAATCAATTTTTCAGAATTTATGATATGTTGTTGACATGTCAATCTTTAATGTGCATCCATTACATGAACTTATATTCAAAGTCTGAGCTGACAGGAAAAGTTCACAATCAACCTTGTGGTACAAAAAGATCCTGCTGATCCCATAATACAGGCACTTGTTCTGCATTTTCAGCCCTAATTTATTAACATCATAAATAAAGTGGGAAAATATGCTTATCCAAATTGCTTTTGGGCTTCTGGCACCCAAAACATTCACACTGTGGATGATTCGTAGTACCAAACGTCCCAAATAAATACTCATGTATGACACTTAGAAACCCATTTCAGATCAAGAATATCTCATTTCTCACAAAATATTTACCTATTCAGCTGCACAACATCTTCCCAATATCTCATGTGAATTATTTCCACATTATTGCATGTCAACAGTCTTTGTACTCTCTCCAGCCGTAGTGTACAACACGAATCAGATTAATACTTGTCTTTCAGTTGTTTTCTCTTGCAGACACAGTTTGTTTCTGAAATGACTTTCATGCTTGATAAATCACATTAGATGAGTAATTGAGACTTTTCCACTGACACACCCTTTGTTTTGTTATTTTATGCTGGCGCATCCTAGATTGCATAAATACAAGTTGTTGTTTTTTTGCTGAAGTGTATAAGCTTGCATGTATTTGTGTCTCTAAATCATGCACTTGGTGTCTGGGATAGCAAAATCTGTTTCAACTGTTGTTGACTTTATTTTGTATGTGGGTTGTGCTTCAGCAATGCTCATCTATGCAAATGATTCTGTGATCTCCACATCAGAGTGGATTTATACATCAACATACATCTAAAAAATAATATCACCTGAACAAACAGCACATCTGCTGCGTTGTTTTCACCAAATCAAAACATACGTGTTTAAAATAAACCATGTTACTGAAATTTAGATCCATTTAGTTTTCTGAAGGTTGAGTTTTTATGGTTGTTGTTAATGTGATTCAACTAGTGTTTCCCCAGATGCCAACAATGGATGCTAACTAGACTTTTCTAGATTCAAAAGCATCTAGATTCAGTGGGACAAAAAACACACTAAACTATATTTTTTACTTAAAAAAAAAAAACGCTGTTAAGTATAAGTGTAAAACACAATTATAAAGCTATAATTGGTCTACAGTACACTTATATTACGTATGTGCTTTCTGCCTTCTTTTTGGAGTCAAAAATTTACTTAATAATGACATACGACATGACAAAGACATTAAAGACTTAAAAATCGTATTATTAACCAACAAAAGGTACTGTCTTTTCTGTGTTCTCAGCACACACTATATTATATATCATTTGTATTGAGTTCAGTGGGTAGCGCTGTTGCCTCACAGCAAGAAGGTCGCTGGTTCGAGAAAATAAATCTAGAGAGATTGGTTTTCTTAAACTAGACTGTCATGCATTTCTTTATCTCAACACTGCATATTTACCGTTAAATCATGTTTTAAATTGGTGCACTGTAAAAAAAGTTGACTCAACTTATAATAATAAGGCAACTTGCTGCAACTTTGAGTTGACTTTTTTAACCTAAGTACTGTACTTGACTTGATTTAAGATGAGTCATCTAAAAAAAGCTCTGTAGCAAGTTGCCTTACCATTTTAAGTTGAGTCAACTTTTTTTTACAGTGCACCAATTTAAAATATATGATTTAACTTAACTGTTTTACAATAAATTGATCTAGATTATTCAGAGACCATGATTTCAATAAATGCATACATTTTTAAAAATCGATTGACAGCCCTAATATACAGTAATTACAATGTTTTATTAGTAACCATTTTTGTTTCCCCCTTTTGTTAGATATTCTATTTACAGGCAGTTAGATATAGTGCCAACTAGCAGTCATTAGAGTATTAGTAGACTATCTGACATATACAGTAATTGTAACTTTTGGTCAAGAGAATCTCTCAAGGGGACCATCAAATTAAAGTCTGACCTTATTGTTTTTATTGGGGTAAGATGAGGAAATTATTTTCAAAATTCTGACAAGAGCTTGTCTCTCACAGAAGCAGGTGACGCCAGCAAAGCCATTGTTTGATGAGGCTGAGCTAATGGGGTCTTGTGATGTATAATAAGACAAATGACTGTGCCTCTCACTGACTTATCTCTGCTAATTATAGATAGCCCAATATTAGCTTTACTTTTAATGTCCTCGTTCCACGGGAGTTGCTCTCCATTAATTAACAACCACTTTGGATGGATACATTATGTCCGCTATGTTGTGGGTACACAGAACCAGTGTTTGTTGTGGGTGGATGGTTTCCGAAAGAGCACTTTTCACTTGTACTGATTTGAGGCCAGGTCTCAAGCCGAGGTTTAGCTGGAACGTTATTAATTTCAGTAAATTATCGTGTCATTCGAATCCCCTTTTCTTTTGGCTTTTTATGATTTAGCTCATTCATTCACCTAGTCAGAGAATAGCAGCCTTGCATCAATGTCAAATAGCACACAGTTCATTATCTAAGAAATTATTTAGAAAAACCTGCTTCAAGAAGAAGATTCAATCAAGGCACTTACTTTGGTCATTTCTTGGAAACGGCACATATCTTTTTGTGTTAGCTATTAGTGGTAAATAAAATGAAGAAATGTATTCTTACAGTGGGCATTATTACAGTGGGCATTACAAAAAGCCCTATTGCATTCCACAATAAAAAAGGTTTTCGTGATTTCATTTAGAAATTCTGAATCCTAAATTTGTGTACTACAGTTGAAGACAAACTTATTAGCCCTCCTATGAAATTTTAATTCTTTTTAAAATATTTTCCAAGTGATGATTAACCGAGCAAGATTTTTCTCAGCAGTATTTCCTATTATATTTTCTTCTGGAGAAAATCTTCTTTCTTTTTATTTGGTTTGGAATATATTAGGGGGTGTAATGGCATTTGTATTCATACTGAACTGTCACAGTACAGGGGTGACAGTTTGGTTCACGTACACAGAAGCTCGCAACAGCAAAATTCAAAGACTTGCTCAAATACACAGAGACTGACAACAGGATAAACTTAAAAACTGGCAGCATTTTCACAAGAGTACAATGAATTGTGATGCAGATAGAATATTTGGCAAACTTTTTATGGAAAAGTTGCCTCTAAACAGGTAAGCTGAACTTCAAGATTTTTACTGTCATGCTCCATATAAAACTGTAAAACATTATAAGAATAATCTTAATGATTTAAGTGAACGTATGGAGCATAATCCAAACCTGTCTAAAAAAAA
The DNA here is from genome assembly GCA_903798125.1 of Danio choprae. Classification (NCBI taxonomy): domain Eukaryota; kingdom Metazoa; phylum Chordata; class Actinopteri; order Cypriniformes; family Danionidae; genus Danio; species Danio choprae. Next base: position 5,200,562 of record CAIGQW010000302.1, on the reverse strand, counting down.
TGCTTTGTGTAATTCCACTAGTTGACACTAGTAGTGCAGAAACAACTGTAATGACTGGGAAACTAATCAAATTTCTTTGAAAAACATTTTCTGTTTGCAGATGCTAAACCATTTTGGTGTTTATTCTGTTTAGATGCTGGATGTTGACATGGTTGACAGTTTGTTTGTATGTGAAATGAAATACTAAAAAATGATTTGAATGAAGTGCAAAATGTGATTTCTAACGCCTAAGCCTGTTTTTCATTTATTTAATTTAGTTTTTTGGTAACAATTCCTGACCTTAAGCAATCTATGGCTACTTGGTACTTTTTAAACATAAAGTAATGTGTTTCTGATCTATTCCTTGCTATTACTGCTTCGAGGCAAATCTTATGAAGAAGAAACAATTGAAGCATGAAATTAGCTCATGCCATCTACAAGAAAACGTCAATATAGACTCCAAAAATTAAACTGGAGGATTGGTCTGGGTTGACTGAACAAATGGAAGAAGCAAAATAACCCGATTCCGTTTAAGAACAATTTAAAGACCATTGCTGGAGGAGTTAAAGATTGCACACTTGTTTTCTTATCTCAGCTCAAGCATTGGTCTTCAGCAGAGCACAGCTGTGCTCAGACAGCAAAACTGTGACGCTAAGAGGATCTCATATAAGAAAGTTAGCTCTCACAAACTTTAGAAAGGTCTACAAGTCACAATTACAGTATAATCATGTAGCTTTATTGCAATATGCTATCCCTACAACTTGTGTTATATTATAATTTCACATTTCTTTTCCCTCTATTTTCTCTATTTCTTGACAAATAAATATATAAATGGTAACATTTTCCCCCTCTGAAATTGCCACATTTTGGTGAATGCTCAGGACCACTTGGCACCACTTTTAACACACAAAGGGAATCCTTCTGGTTTTTAACAGGCAAATAACTCCATCTTCTAGTAAAGTATAGTATAGTACAGAATAGTATAGTAAAATACTCCAAGTAGGGGTTGGACAATAAAACTGAAACGCCTGGTTTTGCACCACAATAAATCATTAGTATGGTGTATTGGTGCATTCTTTTGCAGCCAATACAGCATCAATTCATCTTGGGAATGACAGATACAAGTCCTGCACAGTGGTCATTGAGCCATACTTCATGCAGAATAGTGGCCAGGTCACTATGTGATGCTGGTGGAGGACAACATTTCCTGACTCGCTCCTCCAAAACACTAAAAAATGGCTCAATAATATTTGGATCTGGTGACTGTGCAGGCCATGGGAGTTGTTTAACCACTTTCATGTTCACCAAACCACTCTGTCACCAGTCTTGCAGTGTGTATTGGTGCATTACCATCCTGATACATGGCACCACCTTCAAGATACAATGTTTGAACCATTGGATGCACATGGTCCTCCGGAATGGTTCAGTAGTCCTTGGCAGTGACGTGCCCATCTAGCATAAGTATTGGGTCTAGGGAATGTCATGATATGGCAGCCCAAATCTTCACTGATCATCACATGCTTCACTATGGGCATGCAACAGTCTGGGTGGTACACTTGGGGCTTCTCCACACCGCAACTCTCCCGAATGTGGGAAAGACAGTGAAGGTGGACTCATCAGAGAACAATACAAGTTTCACATTGTCCAACCCTTGTACGTGCATTCATATATGAAATTTAATTCAATTCAATTAATCTTTATTTATAGCACATTGTTTAGATTGTTTCAGAGCAATTTATAGAACATTTCAGCAAATCAGGCAGGCAGAAGAGTAGTGTAGAATTGAGAAGTTATAGTTCTTAAATTAAATTAAAACTGCTTCAGTTCAGTTTGGTATAAATACCACTGTTGAAGTTCAGAGCAAACAACAAATGATGCATAAACAGTAACTATACGCATAAACAATAAATATTATTAATGAACCACAACAGACAATATGGAGTGATAAACCCATGTAAATTAATCATCTGTCCAGGGGCCGTTCTAGGATTTCATCCTATCAAAAGCATCAAAATGTGACTTTTTGGTAGTGAGAATGCATTAATAATGCATATAGAATATACTGTTCTGATGTTTTTAATGGTTTCCACATCTGTGTCTTTATTTTCTACATTTTGTTCTTATTGATTGATTCTTAAGCACATAGATGTGTGTTAACCATAAACCTCTCAGTTTTTGGCTGAAATCAATTAGCAGGGAATGTGTTATGAAGTGTTAAGACATTCATATTGATGAAGTTATTAGGATCAGCAATAAGAAAATATAAGTACATTTAAACCAGACACTGTTTGTCTGCAATGTTAGCAAGTAAGAAAAGTTACTAATAGCGGTTTGCAACACTGAATGTGTGAAAAAAAGTATACTGCAATTACTACTCATTGATTTGGTACTTAATTTATATTCAAATGACTCAAGACAGTTCTGTAATTGCTTCCCTTTCATTGTTCTGATCAATTCTAATTTTTAACTTTTCAAATGTATATTGAAAAATAAGCATTGATAAACTAGAACATTTGCCAATATAACTGGCAAACAAAGGCCTAGAAAATTAACTGTACAAAAAGTATGCTCAGAAATATTTTCCACATAGAAGAACATTAATCACTGTGAATCCTCATTTTACAGCATTTTACAAGAGGACTAACTAAAACAATATCTCTATGTCTTGTAATCTACAATATTTCCTATATAGTGATCAGCATATATGAGTACACCACCCACAAATTTCTCATTTAAATTAATATTTTCTATAGGAAGCTTTACGATATTATATTTGTGCATATACATTGGTTTAGTCAGTACTGAAGCCAAATCTGGAGCTAATCTAACAAAATAACTTACAATAATGGTTAAAAAATTAGTAGCCCAAATTTATATGTTAGAGAAAAATATTAAACTAAATTTTCAAAAATAGCAAAAATCAAGAGAAACAAAAAATCTATACAATTTTGTTGAACATTTAGCATGAATTTAAATGTATTATCTTTCCATTTCTAAAGATGTTCTGTGACTAAAATATTATTTTAATAAATATATCTGTTTAATAAATCTGTTTTGTTCAAATGCACCAATATATATTACCCATATTCACTGAGAAATGGATACAAATATTCATTTTCAAAATGGGGTGTACTCATATTGTCACACCCTCTGCACGTTCTCTTAGCCCCAGTCAACACTCACAATCACCATCCACCACACACCACAACCTTGAACAATCACCCAAATACTAATCACACACACCTGCACCTGCAATCACCCACTTCCTTTATATGCTCACCTCATCCAGTCACTCACTGGCTGGAATTGAAGTTGGATGGTCTCCTCTTCCTGGATCCTCTCCCTAGCGCGCCAATCTCTCCTGTGCGCCATCAGGCTTACTTAAATTGTCTTTGGATACAGACACTGATGAAGGGAAGTGACTATTTGTGTCTCTATGATCGCGATGAACTATTGTTTACTGTTTGGACACGCGTATGAGAAAACCGCCACCCAGTGACACTGTTCACTTGATCATCCACTGTTTATGCCCACTGCACACCACTGTCTGAGACGTGCCTTTATATCTGTGACTGCTAGGACCACGTACACACTGCTTGAACAAACGTGTGTGACAGTTTCCACCCAGTGACAACGCTCTTCTGTCTTATACCTCGTTTGTCCACCACCTTAATTAAAACACGTTTGAAGTAACCCCTACCTTCTCTCCTGTGTGTGTGACCGTGACACATATGCTGAGCACTGTATATTTTATAA
>CAIGQW010000302.1:5185231-5196727 GCA_903798125.1 Danio choprae | reverse complement strand
TATATATATATATATAGTCTTTTATTCCCATTGAAATGGTACTATTGTGGTATGGGTATTCATTAATATATTGAATTAGGTTATTTGTATTATATTAAATTTGACAATTTTGGTAATATAAAGTTAAGCTGAAATAACATGATTAAAACCTAGACATTTCATGTGATATATGTTGTATATAAAAGATTGAATGCTTTCTCATATCATTGTTACAGACAAATTCTCATATTGAATCAAATGTAAGAATATAAATGTATGGACTACTAGTAACCTAAAAATTCTAAGACAGCCAGTTCTTAAATCTCATTGCTTACACAACTGTCCTGCTTGTTAGGTTTTAGGACGGATGAAAGCTGGCAAAGTGCAGCTACTTTTGTGAAGAGGGTGGCAGGAATTGTAGCGGGAATAAAAGCTTAAAGCTCCTTCTGTGAGAATGAATCAAAGCTCAGAGAGCGAGTGTCCATATCTCTATTACCCTGTCTTTTCCCGTCACATGCTCTTTTGGTCTCTTTCACTGTCTCTCAGTAGCTCAAAGCTGGTAGCTGAAGTTTTGCTGTCATCACTTTTTTTTCCTTCTTTTCAACTAGATTCCTGGAACTGAAGAAAGATGCCAAAAAAATAAACCCCAAAAAACAGACTGCCTCTTATTTCAAATGTTCAGGCCAAACTGATTTTAATCACTCATTCAGTTGCCATCTGAAATAAACATTTGATTGCATCTTAAAAGTAAAGTTGTTCTCATTGATGATTACACAAATTTTGGTTGTTTTTAGTAACACATTCTTTACATTTATTAGAAATGTTCTTCGCACTAAGAAAGAAATGGTCCTTTTGAAGGAGTTATGAACAGCCTTTTTATCGTGTACGATTCTCTGAGGTCTACTTTTAGAGTTATCATACTATAGATCAAAAACATTAGCTTTTTTTAGAATATGCTATTTTGGTCTTAGTTACCATCATCGGAGCACACAGTTTGAATAAGCATTGTTGTCTGCAGAGCATCTCTTTCATTTGGATTCTACATTACCTCTCTGGTTATTTACCTGTTGCTGCATGAATAAGTGGGTGAAGCTAAACAGCCAATCATGTTGAGGCAGACATAGATATTCTTCTGTGGAGACAGAGTATAGCTACACTAATACATAATAAAGTGCCTCATTCCACAAGCTCTCTTTTTAGCAGATTGCCTTCCAAACAGTTTAAAAATAGCTTAACAATTCTGAGCTTCCGGTTTTGTAATATAAGGACTGCACATAGACTGAATATATGTTCTGGTCTGAAGCATATTTGTGGCCCAAAAAACGCCCACTGAAATGTTTGTTGACTAACATGACAAGAGACAACTTGAGCCTGGGTTATTAGTTTTCTATTTGAGTCATTTATTCATTCATTTTCATTTCGGCTTAGTCCCTTTATTAATCTGGGGTCGACACAGCGGAATGAACCGCCAACTTATCCAGCATATGTTTTACGCAGCGGATGCCCTTCCAGCTGCAACCCATCTCTGGGAAACTATTTGAGTCATTTATAGAAGATATTTAATTAAAATAGCAAATAGCAGAATTATTAATTGATTTATAGATTGCCTATAGATCTTACTTTGATTATATACAGCTACTCAGCTAACATGAAAATGACTGTGATATTTCCTAGTTCCAGAGAGGCTCTTCCAGAGAGGCTCTGATTGGTCAGCTAACATAATGTGCTGTGATTCGAGGATTGGCTCACGCTCCTACAAGCACATGCTTTTGCACTGTGTAAACACTGTCAGTCAGAGTAGCTGTTAACCGTATCAGTTTGTGCCTGAATCAGACAGAAAATGACACAGAGGACACAGCTGAACCTCACACCTGCTTTCTAAAATAATATCTGACAAGCGTCTTTCGGAATAAGCATGTGTAAGTAATATAAAACATTCACATATCTTTTGTGAGTTGTAGAATGCAGGGAAAGCAGCCGCATAGAAAGACACTGCAGCGCTGGTGAAGATTGTGGGTGTTTACAGGGGTTTGATGGATAAATATGAATTTGCAGCTAATTTGTTAACGGTGCCAAACAGCATTTGCCATTTACATCCTTGTTTATGTCCTCACTACAACATACCGTTCACGCTAGAAACTGTGCATGTAATAGATCAATTTTATCAAAGAAAAACACTTACAGGTTGTGGCTCACAATCCACAGCTTCGTCTGTTAGGTATTAATCTAGTCTGGTTTAAGTCATACTTAACTGACCGTTACCAGTTTGTGAATATAAATGGACAGCTTTCACAAGTCAGGCCAGTAAAGTATGGGGTGGCTCAAGGATCAGTTTTAGGCCCTTTGCTGTTTACGATATACATGCTACCCCTGGAAGACATTATTAGAAGACACAGGATCAGCTTTCACTGCTATGCAGATGATACCCAATTATATATTTCAACAAAACCTGATGAGACATCTGAACGATCTAAGCTAACTGAGTGTATTAAAGATGTTAAACACTGGATGACCAACAATTTTCTTCTCTTAAATTCAGACAAAACAGAATTATTACTTATTGGGCCTAAATCCTGTACACAGCAGATCTCACAACTCGACCTGCAATTAGAGGGATACAAAGTTAGCATTAGCTCTACTGTAAAAGATCTGGGCGTTATATTAGACAGCGATTTAACTTCTAATAACTTCTAAAATCATATCTCCCATGTTACAAAAACCGCCTTCTTTCATCTGAGAAATATCGCTAAGTTATGAAATATGCTATCCATCTCAGATGCAGAAAAGCTAATACATGCTTTTATGACTTCTAGGCTGGATTACTGTAATGCTCTGTTCGCTGTTCAGCTAGTACAAAATTCAGCTGCCAGAGTTCTTACCAGGTCTAGAAAATATGATCATATCACCCTTAATTTTATCCTCCTTACACTGGCTACCTGTTAAGATCCGTATTGATTACAAAATATTGCTTCATACCTATAAAGCTTTAAATAATCTAGCTCCTGTTTATCTAACTAACCTTCTGTCTCGCTACAATCCAACCCGCTCTTTAAGATCTCAAAACTCAGGGCTTCTGGTAGTACCTAGAATAGCAAAGTCGAGTAAAGGAGGTCGAGCCTTCTCATTTATGGCTCCTAAACTCTGGAATAGCCTTCCTGATAATGTCCGAGGCTCAGACACACTCTCTCAGTTTAAAACTAGATTAAAGACCTATCTTTTTAGTAAAGCATAGACTCAATGCATCGCATAACGGTAAGATACATAAGTGTGCTCCACACAGGTGAGCTGGCTTGACAACCACCTGTAGAACACACTCCTCCTGTCTTAATGCATCAGACATTGTGTTAGAAACTCTCATATGCTTTACATGTTTGTTTCTATGTTTGTTTATATAACTGCTATTTTCATCTATAGCAATACATTTTTGCATCTGGTTTAAATACACTATGAACAGCAGCTACGCTAATTATTTTCTTTATTTTCTATTTCCTCCTGGGGATACTAATCCCATGGCCCCTACAGAATATGCAGCGTCATTGATGCGATCCAAGACCTGTGAAGAGATGATCCCAAGATATCCTGGACCAGGCTGTATCCCGAGCTGATGCTGTGGTGGTCATGGAGGAATGGTGTGCATGAGACTGATTCCTGAAAGGCCACAGTGACAAATGAGTCCACGCATTGATCCTGTGGGCCAGCCTGACCTGCCGCCGGTGCCCTACCCCCACCTGCAGCTTCTCCACAATGGACGTCCACCTTCTCCAGCCTCCGGCACCTAGACTGCAGCTCCACACAGGAAGTTTGGCCAGAAGAATAATGGTTGTGCCCAACAGAGCCTGGTTTCTCTCAAGGTTTTTTTTTCCCCTTCACTTCGACACTTGGTGAAGTTTTTTTTCCTTGCCACTGGCTTGCTCGGATCAAAACTTGTGTAGCTGCGCTTCGGTGGATTTGCTCTTCAGTGTTTGAACTTTCATCAGTGAAATTTAAACCACACTGAACTGAACTTCAATTCTGAAATCTGGACTTTACTAGAACTATGTTAAGCTGCTTTGACACAATCTACATTGTAAAAAGTGCCATATAAATAAACTTGATTTGAATCGAATTGAATTATGGTTGGAGGAGTTTTTAGCCAAATCCAGCACTGAACTGGGAGAGATTCTGGAAGCTCTCCTTTGTCAAATGCTAGCTATATATATTTTTATAATTCTCTGGAACATAATTAAAATTAAATTGCAAGCACTTCTCTCTTTTTGGTGTGTCCCCTTGAATACAGAAACAGAGCAAGCTCTGTGTAAATAGCAGTGTTTGGACGGCATTTTAGCTTTCTCTGCTACATTACAGCACCTCTGACCACGCCACATTGGTCTCATTCTCTCACACTTTGTCCTAAAGTGACTACTGTATGCTTAGTGGTTGGCCGGCAGAGTGCAGGAATTACACTTACAGTATTACTAAGCCACACTTACATGCTATTTCAGACTGAATATTCAGAGTAACGGTAAACAATATAGGGAGCACGGCACAGGTTGTCATTGTTCAAAATGAACCAGAGATGTGCAGATGTATAAATCTACATTTGTTGACAGACAGTTTGGGCTACTTATCAAAATTATGAAAATTGTCAGCCCGACAATATTTTATTTGATAAACATTTTTTAGTTTTATGCCTTACCCAGAATATAAAAGTACATATAAATTAATTTAGATCATTTACTTTAATCATTACTATTGAAATGTGAAGAGACTTTCAACCAGCACAACAAAAAATGCTTCTAAAGAGACAATAACTTACTGCACCCTTAATAAAAATTTTTTTATACTAGCACGAATCAAACCTGGTTTACAGTAACCTGAAAAACCTGTGGCAAATGGAGTAGTTAGGACTAGTGATCGCCTAGAACCTTGTAAACACAACTTGTTTCTAGGTATGTGCCAAGGCTGAATTCAGAGAGTTAAAAAACTATTGAATAATATACAAAATAATATATTGGATCATGTATTATTATGTTTCTAATTTGTTTGTATATTTGTGAAAAGACCAGATTAAAGGAAAGAAAACTTAACCGTCATGATGATGAAATCTAATTAATAAAGTAGATCCACATGGGGTAATTTTCAAAAAAGGTTATATCCTGTTTTCTGTTGAAGCAGATGATGCAATATGTTGGCTTTTTTTTTGGACTGGATATAAGGGGAAATGTGTACGTTTGTATGATAGCTTGAAGAACAGGTCTTTTTGCAGCACTCCTGCAGTGCCCGACATTCAGGAACCTGCTGAGAGTGTCGGCACATTATTTACCAGGCGCATAACACATTCTTTAACAAATTGCATATGGCAAATCATAGTGAATGCATGTTTGTTATGTTTACAGGCAATTTATCTGTTTAACCATATGTAGCTTATGCATAAATCATTGAACAGCCCTTCAAGCAATAGGATGTTTGAACATAATCATAGCTTAGGATGCTACAAAGCATAGTAGGGAATAGCGTGCATTGATTTGTGTGTGTGCATCAAATGTATTGACACGGGACGAATGGGAAAATGCATAGAGAAGCACCACAGGCCAATGACCAACACGAGCCAAACACCCGCTGCTATTTACATGCAAATTAGTAAAGAGTTTTCATGAATATGGGCTTTTCATTTATAATACTGCACACGAGCTTCAGCATACTTCATTAGCAGTAGCTAGCAGCCGTGATTACAGAAACTTTCACAGCTTTCTTCTCACTAACTATTTATTGATTTTGTCGTGTCAGAATTGTGCTGTGAGCCCATTTGTGAATCATGTATTGTACTGTAGAGTTGTCTGTAATCATCTTAGTCATGGTTGATTTTTAACAGATCCCAGTTTAAAAATAATTGGGGAAAAAGTTTTCAAAAACAAAATTGAGTGTAGCAACTGATAGCTTTGTTTAACAGACATTAGTAACCATGTAAGTTCTGGTACTAACAGATTGGCGAGTTTGTATTTGAACTCATTGCAGACCTATAGTTCAATGCTGTGAAAAAGCCTTTCAAAATATGTCCTAGTGCAAAATATGTCCTCTGTTAATATAAAGGAATCCTCTGTACTTTGAACAAATTCACTGCATTGGCTTCTGTTTTTGAGTTAAAGGAAATTTTGATCAAATTAACAAAGATTTTAATATCATAGTTAACAAAAGGTGTATTGGTAATATTCTACCAAGGACAATATAGATTTTTTCTAAGGATTCTTTCTATATTTTTTAAAATACGATGCATTTTTTTTTATTAATGACAAGGACTCCAATTATAAAAAATAAAGAGGTCTTTATACAAAAATTTAGATGTGTACAAACTTATTTATATTGTATGATAAAATATATAGTGGAATATTCTAAAGAAAAAATGGGTTTATGCAAATTGTATTAATTTGCTTTTATATTGTTGCATAGAGTGTTTTGTATTTTATTATTGTAATAATGGTATATAAACCTGAAAATAAGAATTTTTAATTCAGTTTGAACATATTTGTATAATATAAATGAATAACTTTCCTCATTCTTTCCTTAAAAAACAAACAAACAAAAAAACAATCATAATACTGTAATTTTCCAAAACTAGTTTACAGAACATTTTGCAGTCAACATTCTGTTCATCAGGTTCATAATAATAATAATAATAATAATAATAATAATAATAATAATAATAATAATTAGTAAAATGTGTTCAATTCAGTTAATAATTACATTCTAAATTGCTGTCATGGATAAATTGGGATCAGATTTTTGCCTAAAATCTGATAAGATTCTTTCCTGATTTACTGTACTATGCACATATTCGTTTAAATTATGTGAATGTTTTCAGTTATAGACTTCTATATTATTTTTCTTTTTTCATTTATTGTTTTCGGTCTTTGCTGTCATACTTTACAAGGGGCTGCCACAACACTATTATTATAGATCTTTGAAAAAAAAAAGTAATAAGATTGCAGAATAGGATATATGTGTATAAAGCGCTTTTCAATCTTTTCAAAGGGACACAGGTGAGAAATTCTATTGTATATTATTCGCTTGACCTTTTCAGTGTTCAAATTCCTCTTCAAGTCGTAACAACTGAACTCATGGTTTCCGAGATCTATTGTGTTTCAGGCCTTAGCTGATCCTGCCCTCTTCCATTCAATTTCCTCAGCCTTATGGCTTGTGTATTTTGCAATAGGCAACAGACGCCTGTTGGGTGTCATTAAAATACTGAGCCCTTTGGGATAACAATACCAGTGTGAATCTTGAGGTTAAGCCTCCAGTATATGTAGGAAACATCTTCTGCAAAAATGCATAAGCAGCTATCTGAAGAACAAAAACTATTTATATGATGCTGATATTATTTATATGATACTGCATAGTTTGTATAAGCTGTATATGGCAGCACCAGAGGAAGACTAGAAGGAATAGGCCTAGATCATTTAGGTATCAGTTTATGTTTGTTTAGTAGTCATTCGTGAGGAGCTGTCTATTTATTTATTTATTTACAGGGGCTCCCTATATTGGGGGGGGGGGGGGTTTTTTAAGGTTTATTGAGCATTCACCAATACTTGCCATCTCCTTCCATTGAAGTATGAACTTTTAACCTTACAATATAATTTCCCCCACCATCATAACATATTTTTAAACCTTTTTAATAACAAAAGTGTTGTCAGTTTTACCTGCCTCTGTTACTAATTACAAAATATCACTAGATCTAGTAATGAAGGAATGTTGAGTTTCTTTATTGCATTATGCATTTTAATGTCTTAGATAACAGAAGAGAGTCTTGCTCACAGATGCATTTATTCAAGATTATAATGCAGAATGACATAAAATAAAATCAATAAAAGTAAAAGTATAAAATCAATAAAATAAAATAAAATAAAATAAAATAAAAGTAGTCCTGCCTGTGCTACTTTACCACATTTGGGAATTCAACAACATTAACCCAGTAAACGGCAATAAAAGCAATCACTAAATTTACAAATAAATACCTTTATACTCTGGCACAAGCGTATTATGCTAGAGAATGTAAAAGATTGAAAGAGAAAGTGATTTACCTTCATCTCTGTATTCATTCTTCAAGTCAGACTCATCATTATAAAGCAATGTTTTAAATGTCTACTGATGAATGTGATGGAATAATACATCATGATTTTACAATCACCACAACAAACACAAACTATTATTCAATACAACATGATATTATGAATAACAATAATGTTGTACAAATTAGTATAATTTATTGAACAAGAATATTTAGTAACAATACAAATATTCTTACTCAACCTTTACTTGTTTCAAACCTGTTTGTTAGTTTTTTTGTTGACCACAAAAACAGTTATTTTGAAAACTGCTGGAAACCTGTAACAATTGACTTCCATAGTAGGAAAAATAACTAACATGGAAGTCAGTGATTACAGATTTCTAACATTTTTCAAAATAACTATTAATAAATAATAATTTTTCATAAAGGTTTGGAACCACAACCTTGCCCACAGTCATTTCTGTTTGCTCTGGAACAAATAATAGATGATTCTTAACAAATATTGTCACTAGATGTACTAAAAGTAATAATATTTTTTAGAGCACAAAACGATTGAGCCTCTAAGATTCCAAAACAAATGTCAGAGGTAAAGCTACTTTCAATGGGGTACGAGAACGATAAATGTGCTGAAACTCTCTAAAATGGTCAAAACCTCATTTGAAACTTGCACAAATAAACCACATATTGGAAGTCTAAATGACATTCACACCTAGTATTACTTTTTAAATAGTTTATCCTGTTCAGATGTTTACTTGTTTACTCTTTTTTTTTTTCAGAAAAGAGTGGTCATGATTACTGTTCATGCAATTTCTTGTACTGTTTGTTTCTGATATAAAAACAAACATACTTTTTCATGAAAGTGATCGCCTATTAATCATGAATGAAATGGCCAAACTTTGTATTTAATAAGCAGACAGAATTTTATCAAATTATTGTTTGCCTTCAGCAGAAATTGAATTTGTTCTAGTTCTTTTGAGTCTTTAAAGGACACATGCATCTCCCACACACACACACACACACACACACACACACACAAAGTCCCTCACTCACAGGAAACATATACGCACACAGAATGTGTATGTGTTTTTTTTATGTGCTCGCTTTCCTGACAAGCATTACTAATGCTCTCCAAGCAGAGAGAATTTATATCTACATGTATAAAATTGCCTTCCAAAGAAACTGATGTTTTATTTTTGCATTCATCATAAATATGCATGTACATGCATGCATCTCTCTGTTAGTATTTTGAAAACTAAGTATACAAGTACAAAAGGTTGCCAAAGCATCACAGACATGTTTCAGAGAACTACAGTCACGTTTTTGCAAAATGTTGTTATTGGGTGGAGTCATGGCGGGCAAAGAGCTTGTTATTATTGGGTAAACCAGGCCCACCCCGATCCCTCTGTTGAGATTATAAAAATCGAATACCATTTATTTATTTACAATATTTTTATCCTTCACGCAAACAGCTCGTCAATTTTCACAACAGTATTGCTCAGTCGTCAAACTAATCTTTAACAATGTTGAATTAATTAGAGGCTCTGCTAAATTTTGTTGAGGTGGTTTAATGCTCTTATGGCTTAATGCTCTTGTGAATGTAATTCCATTCAAAAGAAAAGCATAATCCTATGGTTTATTCGTTCATTCCATTAGTTTCTCATCATGAGTATGTGTAAACTTTTAATTAACTTTACCCCAGTAAAAGCCTCTACATGAATAGTGCATTGAAAATGATTTCTGACCCTTTCCAGTCAGTTTTCTCACTGGTGTCATCTTTCAGAAGGGAAGTATAACATGTCGTCTACAAGCTCACATGCAGGTAGTAATGCTCCGTCATACCGCAGTCCCATCAAGATGGAAATAGCATGCAGATGGGGTCCTCCCATGGCTATAGTGTCATTAATCTAAAGCAACTTGCAACGTTTGGGGATCAATGACTGAGCCGTACCACCATTTCATCAATGTCTCTGCGTTTAGGTACTGCAACATTCATAAAGCTCCTGACAGCCTACCGTGTTTCAAGAAAGAGATAAAATCTCTGTATTGATGGCACTTCTCTGAGTGCTTTATTCTCAGAAATACATGAATGAATAAATGATGGGAAATAAGTTGGAGTGAAATAAGATGACAGTGAAGATCTCTGAGGTAGGTAGGGCTCATCTGTGCACTTTCAATGACACTTCTTTAAGTCAGAAAGTTGAAGCTAATGGGGAAAAAATGATACAAAGGAAGTTATAATAAAATATGAACAACTGAAGTTTTTGTAGTATGATGGTAAAAGTTTTGCTTATTGATGTTTACAAAGTTGTCAAAACAGTCCTCATTCTCACAGATCTGTGAAAATACAAATAAATAATTAAAGCTGCAAGCAGCGATGAAAGGGACCTCGCACCCGGGCTCACCGCCGCCCGGTGACCTCAGGATGACAGAGAACAGCGGATAATAATAATTTAAGTCGATATATATTAAAATACCTGAGAAAATCACAGATTTATGCCAAACTTCCTTCTGTCAGCAGGTGGCGCTATGACTGAGACTCAATATTGGCATGTAGATGTCTTCAGGAGAGGAATGTCATCGAACCTGTGCATTTTCAGGCAGATCAGATGTTGTTTGGTTGAGTTATAAGTGCTTCCTCCTCCATGGCGAAGCATTGCACTTTCTCAGTCCGCCACGGACACGCCCCTCGCCGAAAACTCTAGATCTTCACAATTTAACATCACAAAGGCCTTTGGACTAAACTAACGAAACATGGACTCGATGTGATAAAATTTGTAGGACGAGCTTGTGACACTGTAAAACATGTTACTTCCTGTTGCCAGCAGGTGGCGCTATATCTGTATCTGGTTATTGGCATGTAAATGTGTTAAGGTCACGACTGTTATCAAACATATGGATTTTAAATCAGATCAGACAATGTATGCCTGAGTTATAACAACTTCCTGTTTCGTGGCGAAGCGTAAAAGTTTGAGAGGCTGCCACGGACACGCCCTTCGACAAAAACTCTAGATCTTTGCAATTTAACGTCGCCAAGGCCTTTAGTTCACAATACCCAATTTTGGTGTTGATCGGATGAATTCCCTAGGAGGAGTTCGTTCAAATACCACGCCTGGAAATGGCAAAAACTGCACTTTTTCGCCAGAGGAAGTTAAAAATATCCGACTTCCTGTTGGGTTTGAGATTTTGCTCCAAGAGACTTTTTTGTAGGTTTTGGCATGTTTGATGTGTGTGCCAATTTTCGTACGTGTGCGTGAAACGTAGCTCGGGGGCTAGTCCGTCAAATGTGTATAGGTGGCGCTGTCGAGTCATTTTGACACACCCACTTCCGAAACCTATAATGAACGTAAATTTTCACCACTTCTGGGGCGTGTGCAAAGTTTGGTGAGTTTTGAAGCATGTTTAGACCCTCAAAATCGCGATTCATTCCGGAGAAGAAGAAGAAGAAGAAGAAGAAGAAGAAGAAGAAGAAGAAGAAG
>CAIGQW010000302.1:5167490-5185221 GCA_903798125.1 Danio choprae | reverse complement strand
AAGAAGAAGAAGAAGAAGAAGAAGAAGAAGAAGAAGAAGAAGAAGAAACAGCGGAATTCCAATAGGGCCTACGCACCGTTCCGGTGCTCGGTCCCTAATAAAAGCAAATTATTATCTGTCTTATTTTTAGATGAAAACGGCTCATAATTAACATAATTCACAGGGCAATGGAAAAAGATGCAAATCTGGTTTCATCATTCATTCATTCAGTCCCTTATTTATCAGAGGTCGCCACAGCGGAATGAACTTCCAACTATTCCAGCATATGTTTTACGCAGCGGATGCCCCTCCAGCCACAACCCAGTACTGGGAAACACCCATACACTCTCACATTCATACACACTCATACACTACAGCCAATTGTGTTTACTCAATTCACCTATACCGCATTTCTTTGGAACCCAGAAAAAAACCACGCAAACACAGGGAGAACATGCAAACTTCACATAGAAATGCCAACTGGCCCAGCCTCATTTAAAACTCATTAAAACTCATTTAACTCATTTTACTCATTTTTTTAATGAGTAAAAAAAAATACATTATTGCAAAGGAAAAAACATGCCACATTAGTGTATAAGTAATATCGTCTGAAATAACAACAAGAGCATTTCTTCATTTATATTCATTTTTAAACCCAATACCACAATTTTTCATGTTCCTATTTTACAGATAACCCTTGCTTTAACTACCTTGAGCAAAACTGAAAACCATGATTAACAGTAAATTAACAGATAATTTTGATTTTACTGTGAATTTTCCATTTAAGGAAAGAGCAGAGCTGATTTTTGTGCCCTCTAGTGGTTTAAAGAAGAAAAAAATAATCAAATGTGCCATTATCCCAGTTTTACTACTAAAGAGACTTAAGAACTATAACACACTTACTTATCCTGAGTTTGTAACCATTTTCTCTCAGCGTGCCTTTTTTCAACTCATCATATGTTCATTAGCATGGCTTCAGCTCTATAGTTGTCAGATGTTATGAGTGCCACTACTTTCATCCATGCACAAGCACATCTAACAGGAACACATTTCTCCCCATCAAGAACTATCGATTTCTTTACTGACTTTCCTTTTGCTTCAATATTGATTCAGTGGCTTAGCCTGAGGGCCTTCCGATAGCATTTTTATTGTGGCACCTTTGTCAAGAGCATGTTTTATTTAGATAGACTTTCGTACATTACCAACAAATTACCATTTGCCCTTAAATTACACCATCAGGATCAAGAAATAAAAAACTTATATAGAAGATTCAACTATATGAATAAAAGTAAAATCGTTCCCTTAGGATTCCTGTTGAAACAAAACTAAAGTTGGGAGTCAGCAATATTTTGTATTGCCTCCTTGTCATGAGAACCGAGAATATTTAATAAAGAAAAGGACATTTCATAACATTGTACTGGCTTAAATGCAAATTTATGCTCAAATGTGTTGATGCTCTGGACAGAAGACTTAATAATAGTCTCAGATCTCCTCAAGACCTTTCTGCTCATATTGCCACTGCTTCTCTTCCCTCAGTTTATTTCCCTTTCCTGTTCAAACCTAAGAATGCAGATGCATTACAAAGAGTCTGTGATTTACAGCAGCCTTCAGCAGCACCGCAGGCTTCACTGCTTATGACATTTCCTTCCACCTGGAGAGATATTACTATGACATCCAAAACAACAGCGCAGAACAGCATACAAATAGTGGGACATGAAAAAAGGGGTACAATTTTAAGATAAAAATAATTACATATTGACAGTGCATAGTGAAAATGTATTTTCCAAAATATTAATCTTTTGGACTCTCTGACTGTCACTCAAGCAGGACAACTGAGTAACTTTGGAGTTGGAATGAGTTTCTGCTTCAATCTAAATTTAAACTGAAATTCTCGTTTAAATTTAAGTATTGTCATATTTTGGTAACAACTTGACAGGACCATCATGACAAACGTTGCTTGAGGTTTATGCTTTTATAGCAGCCCTCTAATGTATGTGTATATACACATATTTTCAAAATTGATGTTCCATATTTTGACCTAATCGAGAGCTAATGGGTTGATAGATAGGCTTCTTTACTCATAAATTGGGTTAAATCTTGACTCTGAGTGCTGCACAGTTTATGATTTTATGAACTCTGCCTCATAAAGGCAAGGGGAGATGTTATTGAATGAAAAATGAAACAGTTTTATGAAAATGATTTTGAGGGGGCAGCTCGGTTCACAGCGTTATTTATAGTGCTTCGATTGTGGGGCACGGCCAAATTTTTAGCAGATCAAAAAAGACAGAGTGCGACTGCTGGGTTTTGGAAATAAAAATCCCATTGACTTTCCCCGTAGAGAAATTGATTTTTGCAAATAATGTATAAACCATTCGAGACAGACCTGGCTTGAGCTCCAAGGCTGTTAGGTGGTGATATACTGTATACTTTTGTGGAGTACACAAGGCATTGTGATTTTCCTTTTTATTTATATATTTATTTTTTAAATTAATTGTTTATTTGAAGAATAACACTGTCCCCAGTCTTACCACTTTGTATAATCTCTTTTTTATTTCACATTCATTTTCAAATATGAATATTTCATATTCATTAGGATTCAACAGAGGTGGGATTTTTGTTGATGACTTAAAAATGCCTTTGTGAGGATTTAGAAAAAAACCTTAGTCAGAAAGTGTATGCTCTGTCATGAATAAACAGTGCATCTGAAGCCTTTATCTGACCTTGTCACAGAGATTTGGAATATGAGAACTGTATTCACAGTTTGTGCTTCAGATACATGAGTGATGTCTGATGACTCTCGAAGGGATAGTCATCAACAAGAAAACTGCTTTTGATAGGAGGTGGATAAGAAACCGAGAGGGATAAGAAATACTATTTTTGCTGTCAAAAAGGTCTGACCCATGCTGTCTTTTTGGCCTGACCACAGTGTGACAAGGAAATGAAGGGCATCAAGAGAGGTTTGCATTTGCTCTTGTTCTCAGTTGAGCAGAGACAAGAAAACTGCGGCTGGCACAGCAAGTTGAAGGAATAGCTAGTCATTGATTCGACAGATTATATGATGCATGGCATTGTAGCTTTGCAGTATCAATCATAACAGTTGTGAAAGAACAGTTTGTTTTTTGACTATAGTTTAAGAGTAAAAACATACCAAATAACAACGAAAATTTGAGTTGCTTAGAGTTTTTACATCTAAAGGTGACGTTTTAGAAGTAGAATTGTTCTTCTTTAATAAATATTAGGTTACCAAATTAGTAATCCTAAAGATTGAAGGTTTATTTTTTTATTGTTGACTATTTGATTTAGCCAACAACAACAAAAAAGGAATGTTAAATTTAGCTACATTTCAGCAAAATTAAACTAAAGGGATATTTCACCGCAAAACTGACATGTTTTTGTTACTTTACTGACTCTCAAGCCATCCAAGATGTTTTTTTTCCCCAAGTAGAACATTGAAAAAAAAAAAAAAAAAGTGAAACTCTATTCCTTGGCTACTGCCACATTGAAAAACAAAAACAAACAAACATTATAATAAATAAATAAAAGTAACTAAAAAAAAAAACTAAATTAATACTTATGGCTGCTGACAATTAGTACATTTGTACGGTATATGTATTTTTGTCTCCAATGCATTTGTAAACAAGATTACATATGAAGGCAAGCTAAATTTTCCACAGCACTTTAATGTATGTTTACTGTATGCTACAAAATACACTCACCACCCACTTTATTAGGTACACCTTACTAGTACCGGGTTGGACCCCCTTTTGCCTTCAGAACTGCCTTAATCCTTTGTGGCATAGATACAACAAGGTACTGGAAATATTCATCAGAGATTTTGGTCCATATTGACATGAGAGCATCACACAGTTGTGGCAGATTTGTCAATAATCAGGTAGGCTGTGGCGTTGACACGATGCTCAATTAGTACTAATGGGCCCAAAGTGTGCCAAGAAAATATCCCCCACACCATTACACCACAACCACCACCACCACCACCACCAGCAGCAGCCTGAACCATTGATGCACAGCCATGCCACATTCAAAGTCACTTAAATCACCTTTCTAAACCATTCTGATGCTCAGTTTGAACTGCAGCAGATCGTCTTGACCATGTCTACATGCCTAAATGCATTGAGTTGCTGCCATTTGATTGGCTGATAACAAATTTGTGTTAACAAGCAGATAGACAGGTGTACCTAATAAAGTGACCGGTGAGTGTATGTTACAGTATATTGCCATCTACAGAGTATTAAACGTATTAGAGGAAATTACTTACCCAAACCAGCCAACAAGGCTAACTTATGTAAATAAGTTAGCCTTGTTGGCTGGTTTCTCACACATGCTTTGAACGCGCATGCTCGAGCTTTAAATAATGGAGCTCCTGTTTATCTAACTAACCTTCTGTCTCGCTACAATCCAACCCGCTCTTTAAGATCTCAAAACGCAGGGCTTCTGGTAATACCTAGAATAGCAAAGTCGAGTAAAGGAGGTCGAGCCTTCTCATTTATGGCTCCTAAACTCTGGAATAGCCTTCCTGATAATGTCCGAGGCTCAGACACACTCTCTCAATTTAAAACTAGATTAAAGACTTATCTTTTTAGTAAAGCATACACTTAATGCGTCGCATAACGATATGGTGTATTAGTATACTCCTGTCTTAATACATCAGCCATTGTGTTAGAAACTCTCATATGCTTTACATATTTGTTATAAAGCTGCTATTTTCATCTATAACAATCCCTTTTCTTTCTGGTTTAAATACACTATGAACAGCAGCTACGCTAAATATTTTCTTTATTTTCTATTTCCACCTGGGGATACTCATCCCGAGGTCCCTACAAATTTGCAGCGCCATCGATACGATCCTAGACCTGTGAAGAGATGATCCGAAGGTACCCTGGACCAGGCCGTATCCCGAGCTGATACCGTGGTGGCCATGGAGTAATGGAGTGCATGAGACTGATTCCTGAAGGCTACAGTGACGAACGAGTCTACGTTTGATCCTGTGGGCCAGCCTCACCTCCCGCTGGTGCCCTACCCTCACCTGCAGCTTACACGATGGATGTCCAGCTTCTCCAGCCGGCGCCTAGACTGCAGCTCCATATAGGAAGTTTGGCCAGAGAAAAATGACCGTGCCTAACATAGCCTGGTTTCCCTCGAGTTTTTTTTTCCTTCACTTCGTCAACTGGTGAAGTTTTTTCCTCGCCACTGCTGCCACTGGCCTGCTCGGATTGGGACTTGTGGAGCTGCGCTTCGGTGGATTTGCCCTTCAGTGTTTGAACTTTCAGCAGTGAAACTTAAGCCACACCGAACTGAACTAAACTCTAAAACCTGGACTTTACTTTAACTTGTTAAGCTGCTTTGACACAATCTATATTGTAAAAAGCGCTATATAAATAAACTTGAATTGAATTGAAATTAAATATGCATTCAATAACAAATAGTTGCTAAATCACAGGTATGAGATAAGGAACTTAAACTGAATTTAGCTAGATGATGTGACTATTCTTTTGTGCAGAGTTGCTTTGAATCACATCTTGCAACAATGGCAGTGGCAGTGAACTGAGAATAACGACATTTCTGCCTATCCACTTGTTAAATGTTGTCAGATGCTAAACATCAAATGGTAATAATATACGCTCACACTGTGTCATAATACAAAATATTCTTGATCATAATGTTTAAATACATAATGATGGTCAGAAAGTGATTCATCTTTTAGAAATCCTTAAAATATTGCTGTTTGGGATGCAACAAGCCAAGAGACTGTAGTGACACCATGATATTGTAAAAGATTATCTTTAATGTATGATATCGATAATGAGTTTTGAATTGATTT
The DNA here is from genome assembly GCA_903798125.1 of Danio choprae. NCBI lineage: Eukaryota > Metazoa > Chordata > Actinopteri > Cypriniformes > Danionidae > Danio > Danio choprae. Next base: position 5,179,403 of record CAIGQW010000302.1, on the reverse strand, counting down.
TCTATTTAAATCAGTAGTGGCTTGAAGTTGAACCCAGAAACAGTATTTTTAACATCTCAAATTAATAAGTGGATAGCAAAACTGCCTATAGCTGATTTTAACTAAACCAACCTGTGCTAATGATCCTGTTTCTTTAAAATCATCTTTCTGCCAGAATCTGATCTGTCATCATAGTTGGGTATATGCTATGTCCTTGTTTATCTTTGTGAAAGTGTTTTGACATAGTCCATACTGTATAAAGCTCTAGAGAAATAAATATGATTCGACGGATCCACAACATCCATTTAGAGTATAGGCTATTCATTTTACTAAATATTATTTTAATTATCCATATTTTTGAAGTGAAATTTTTGCTTATGCTCTTTTCTAGTACTCGAGCTTAACTGACACTTGAATGTCTAAAGATGTTTAAAGTAGCTGTTGTGTTGACCTTGATTTATTGCAGTATTGAGGTGTTCATTTTATTTCTATAAAACAAAATGTAATTAAAATAGGTGACATGACTTGTAATGGAGTCATTTTTACTGTACGGAATCTGTACTTTTACTTAATGTTTTAGGTTTTTTTTGTACTCTTTACATCTTTACTAGCTTTGAGAAATTATTAGTCTGCACAAGAGCCTGAATATTTATGCTACGTTATTACTTTTAATCCACAGCCTTGGCAAATGGAGCGGATTGTATTCATAACAGTCTGGAGCCCAAGTGTCCTGTTGTGTAATGACATATATCAAACATAAGAATCTGTAAACAGTCAATCTTCCCAACAGAGAGTGCACTTACAAAGGTAATCATACTCTTTTTATATACGGATATCGCTGTGCACAAGATGGTGCAGAATGCTGAAAAAGAAATATACCCAGGCCTTTAGGCTCTCAAAGAGGAATGTGTTCAAGCCCATAGAGACTGATAGGGCAGGTAAGTGGTTTCCAGATCTTTCCCTTTGGAAACACTGTCTGGCAAAGTTTAGCTCCAACCATGCAGTAGTTACATAGAAACTCTCAGGCTAGTGTGCTGGAGCTGGTGAGATAAATTCTGCTGCATCTTGACCCTTCAGTAGCAGAATTGAACACCCCTGCACAAGAACCTGACAGGCATTTTCACTTGTGCATCCTGATCGCCTATTGAATATATATGGAAAATAAGCCTCCTGCACGGGGTGGTGCCATCATCGTGAGTCATATTAAGCAACTATTATATTAAACCTCAGGGGGTCTCCATGTAAAACAGACATGAAATTGAACTTGCATCTGCAATTAATTATGCTCATTGCTTTTGGTTGTAGGCAATATATAATATATCCAACCAGAAGGTACTGTCAGTATGGCATGGTAAATGTCTCTGCTTAGCATCGCTGATCTGATTCCATCCATCTTTATGTGTCATTCATATACATATTTGGACTAGAACCTTTTTCACTTAAATATTTATTTTTTTCTGATACACTGGAAAACATTATAGTCATTTAAAATAAGTAATTGCACAAAATATGACTTCAACCACACTTGACCTCATATATGTTGACTGGTTTTGAATACAAACCTTCATTCTAAAGTGTGTTTTTTTTATGAAAAATGTGTCTTATTTACCAAGCCCAAGCTATGTTTCAATTTTCAACTTATTTTGAAAAGATATTTTTGCTCTTTTAAACATTAGTTTTCTATATTTTAAAAGTGTAGGCAGTAATACAGTTAATAGAGGCATACAGCTAATTATTTTGTTGCATTTCATGTTTGTTAGATTTAATCCTCATTTCATTTGACTATCAAATCTAAGATTCAGGCTGCAATTTACACCTGGTGTAATTTTGATACTTTTGATAATCTGACAACAAGTAGACAATGCTAAATACAGATGAAAAGGTGGTCTACAATGCTTTGAACTTGTCCACGTTTGACCAGATCCAGAGGTAGTCAAAATGTATTTGACTGGATGGTTTTCATAGAATAATGAACAGAAACAAGGTATTCATACTTCACTGTGTTATACCAAAACACAACATTCACCTAACACAAGTTAATTCAATCAATAGTATTTGTACTTCACTGAAAATTCTTGCAAAAGTGGTGTACAGATTGGTCTTGAGATCTGAGGACAAGTGGTCACAAAAGACACATTTCAAAGCACGTCGATACCAAGGTGGAAATGATAATAAATATCAGCTGAACACTTGTGCTCAGATCACTGGAAATGTATGTTAAAATTAGGTGGCAACTAGCCCTCAGATACATCTGCTTCCTTGAACGTTCATCATGTCGCTCAGAAACTGCCTTAGACCCAAGTGCAAACCTATAGTATCCCATATTAGCACCTCTAAACAAACAGTTTTGGATGATGAAAGTTTATCAGCCAAAATTCACTTTTAACAGGATGATGTGCCTCTATCCCCCTGGAGATTTGCACACCTGTCTGCACCTGCCTGCAGCCTTAACTGAGAAGGTGGAACAGCTGAAGAACCAAACGAGAAAGCACCAGCGTGCAGCTCCAAATCCTCTCTGAATAAAAATTGGTAGCACTGTGCTATTTCTCAAATTGACAGCTGAAGCAAACAAAACATGTCCACTCCCATCTGGCAAGGACTCCCACTGAAAGTGGACAAGAACCACATTTTATTTCTCTGTTAAGAAGCTTTGGAATAATAATTTCCTTCCACATGGACAGATGGCTTGTGAGGTTTACTTAACATTATCACTGTAGGACGCTGTTCAAAAGTTTATCAGAGATTCGCATCAAAGAACTTGATATTAGTTTGACCTAACTTGATCTGAGTTACATTTAAGATTTGTGCACACAGAAATAAATATTCAAATAACAGAACAAGCATGGGTTATGGATTATATTTGTGATGTATTTGGATGTTTTCTGGAAATGTTACGTTCATTCTTATTGAGCTCCATTTATTTTTGTAAGCTCGGAGGTGTGCCGTGGGCGGAGCTAATCAAGCACAAATGATAACTTTTGATTCGCAACACGTTCGTGATGTTTACATTACGTACGCATTGGGCCGATTGCTAACAAAAGAAATGCAATTACTCACCGCCTGCGGATCTGACTCATCATCGGAGGGAACAAACAAACATCCTCTTTTGCTGTGCTGACGATATGCTTTTCTATTGCGGATAATAATTGGAAAAAGGAAGTAGACTTAAAAGCAGCAGGAACCAGGAAGGATGGGTACATTTTGGAATTCTGCCACTGTGTGCAGTAAACTTTGTGTCACTGGAAAGACAAATTTCCAAATTTATGTAAGCAAACAGTAAGCTGTAGCATTTCGACAGTATGCAACTTTTTAGTATGTGGATAAATCTATGGAGTAAAATGTTTTTTAAATGCCATAGCTAGCTAATATAGCTTAAAATGTGTCTGTTTTAGTGGACAAACAAACAAAAAATAGACAAATATTTTACATTGGGCTATTTAATTGGATCATTTCTTCAAAAAAGAGGGTAGGAAAAAGCAGCACTGAGATAGACAAATACACTTTTAGTTTTTTTCTGGAATAATGTTGAATGATAACTTCCCTCCTTGTAAAGGTGGCATAACATTATTTTTCTAATATGCTGCAGTCTATTTTTGTGTCCTTAAACATTAGTTCCCCCGCCCCACTCAGCTTATAAACATACTTCTGGATGAGCTTAGCTTGTTTACTGTATGCCTAGCCAATGTTTTATGTTATAAGTAGGCAGCTTTCCACAATACAAAGTCAATGGAGAGGGTTGGGTACTGCATAGTAGACATACTTCAGTTAGTAGTAGTTAATAAATATATATTTTTTACATAAGTAAAATTACTTAAGACACTGTCAGTATGTCCATATTTTAGTTTCCACACATAAAAAAATGTGAAAGCATATATATACACTAATGAGATCTGTACATCTGTCAAATAATGTATGCATATTCAGCCCTTCAATATGACACACTGATTTAGCTTATTTTCATATTTTGGTCAGTTCTACCGTTTCTACACGAGCCCTGGACTTCAATAGATCTTTTTGTTTTCTGGTCTGACTGGCATTGAGGTTTGCTTTTAAGGAGATACAGACAAACCAAATAACCCTGACATCAAGTCCAAATAGTCAAAAAAGCCTTTGAATGAGGCGGTGTTGCTATAGTAACCGGTGCGGTCCTCATGGAGGGAGGGTGAGGGCTGCTTGGAAAACTAAACTCTGTGACTGCCATCCAAGCCATGCTCAGTTCACTGGCTCACTGTCTGTTATCTGCGCTAGTAAACAATACAATTAAACTTTGCCCTGTGTTTGATTATTTTCTGAAAATGTTGCTTAATTTTTGCTTAGGATGCATTTCAATATATTGAGCCCTTCATCAATATTTGATCATTTGTTCATATTAATAAAATCTCTGCTCTCATTTAGAACAAACAATTGCAAATGCAGCACCTCAATTAATTCATATGAAATAAAACAAAAAACAAAAATGACATTACCATTAATATTTCACATTTTCAGTACACTTTGATGACAAGAAACAAGAAATTGTTCAACCGTGAGCTCACAGTTCACAGGGGTATAAATTTGAGAACACACAGTTCAATCTTGCCCAGTCATTCATCACAATGCTTAAAACCAAAGAACATTGCTGTGATTTGAGGCTCAAGGTTGTTGAGCTGCACAAAATGGGAAGTAGCTTTTAGAAAATAGCAAAAAGAGGGGCGTGTACTATCTGCATTGAGAGATATCTACAAAGTTAATGAGTCGGATCCTTATGCAAATCATAGATGAAGGGCTAAAGAACAGCTTGTATGGATGACAATTACATATGTGGATGAGTATTTCCTTGTCAAAAATGCTACCTCCGGGTTGGAACCTGTTTCGACATTTTTTTAAGTATGTCACTGCACCACTGCACATGACATGCTGGAGAATGGCTTCAAAGAATTGTGTTTTTGGTTGTAAAGGAATTTTAACCTTGTTCAGCAATAGTTGATTAAACCCTTACACACACGTTTTAAATCCTATGCAAGTTTCCAAATGTGACCTTTATTTGGAATACATCACTTTTATATTTGATGGTGACACGTCTGTTTTATCATGTGACATGCCGCAGCCCTATGCACTGCAGTGGGTAGATTAGCAGCTGGATTTACAACATGCCAGTTCATCAGCTCCTCCCAAAGTACATGAAAGTAACTGGCTGTTTAATTAAAAGAAGATTAGATAAATACTAGGGTTGGGCGATGTCGACCAATTTGGCATCGCATGATGCCTAATGTGAAACATTGTGATGGACAATGGCATCGTCGTCGTAGGTGGCGTTGAATTAATTATTTATGAATAATTAATTAATTCATAACAAATGAATTATTTGTAGCCTACCGTTTCAACTACCTGACCTGCATGGTCTATGTTTTACCCATAATCAAATCATAAATAAATAAAGATAAGTTACACACAAATTACCACCTGTCAATAACTTTTTCCACAGGACTCTGGCATGAATAGCAGAGTGATCTGTGTCGTTATAATGGCGTCAACAAACTTGGTTGGTAAAAAGGTGCACAACCAACAGGAACCAAGCAACAGTATCTGAGGTTTTCGCTAAAATTACTAAGTACAAGTATGAAAGCGAAAGATTGAAGCAGTGTACTGACGCTGTGACACGTTACCTGATAGATTCAAAAGACCGAAGAGCCGTTAGATAGAGACAAGATGAATTAAATATCACGTTTAACAACAGCGGTACATCCTTGATAAACTGTCCGACGTTCCCTGCTCTCTGGGAATTTGTGCTCAAAGCACCCGCTGACTGCCTGGAGCTCAGACGTGCTCATATGCTGCAGCGCACGCCAGACTCTGTGTGTGTGTGTGGGCACATGATGTGCGTTTTCAGCGGTATAGTGTGGACTGAGATCTTTTCAGAAATGCTAGATGAAACGCCAGTGTGGACGTTGATCGTTTTCATTTAAAAATGGCATTTTAAAACAAAGATGTAATAGTATAAACGGGGTCTGTTCGTAGTTTTCGCAAGCGGGTTGCTGCTATGACGGGGGCGGGGCAGAGGATAGCGATGCCAGCTCAGCATCGTGATGTCTATTGACCCAACCCTAGTAAATACTATAGTTTCCAAAACAGTGTTTACAGATTATGTGTACAATGATTATTGATATAATCAGAATCAGAATCAGTTTTATTGCCAAGTGTGCGAGCACAAGGCTGGAGATCATTATGTCAGGCTGATTGGGTTAGAATGGCAGACTTGACATGTTAAAAGGAGGGTGATGCTTGAAATCATTGTTCTTCCATTGTTAACCATGGTGACCTGCAAAGAAATGCGTGCAGTCATCATTGCGTTGCATAAAAATGGCATCACAGGCAAGGATATTGTGGCTACTAAGATTGCACCTAAATCAACAATTTATAGGATTATCAAGAACTTCAAGGAAAGAGGTTCAATTCTTGTTAAGAAGACTTCAGGGCATCCAAGAAAGTCCCGCAAGGGCCAGGATCATCTCCTAAAGAGGATTCAGCTGCGGGATTGAAGTGCCACCAGTGCAGAGCTTGCTCAGGAATGGCAGCAGGCAGGTGTGAGCGCATCTGCAGCACAGTGAGGCAATAACTTTTGGAAGATGGCCTGGTGTCAAGAAGGAGAAGAAGAAACCACTTCTCTCCAAAAAAAACACATCAGGGACAGTTTGATCTTCTGCGAAAACTATGGCAAATGGACTGCTGAGGACTGGGGTCATATTCTCCGATGAAGCCCCTTTCCGATTGTTTGGGGCATCTGGAAAAAAGCTTGCCCGAAGAAGAAAATGTGAGTGCTACCATCAGTCCTGTGTCATGCCAACAGTAAAGCATCCTGAGACCATTCATGTGTGGGGTTGCTTCTCATCCAAGGGAGTGGGCTCACTCACAAGTTTGCCCAAAAACACAGCCATTGAATCCGTTGAAACTTTGGGTCCATGGCCTGGAGACTCCCCAGAACCTAATCCCATTGAGAACTTGTGGTCAATCCTCAAGAGGCGGGTGGACAAACAAAAACCCACTAATTCTGACAAACTCCAAGAAGTGATTATGAAAGAATGGGTTGCTATCAGTCAGGATTTGGCCCAGAAGTTGATTGAGAGCATGTCCAGTCAAATTGCAGAGGTCCTGAAAAAGAAGGGCCAACACTGAAAAAACTGACTCTTTGCATTAATGTCATGTAAATGTCGATAAAAGCCTTTGAAACATATGAAGTGCTTGTAATTATATTTCAGTACATCACAGAAACAACTGAAACAAATATCTAAAAGCAGTTTAGCAGCAAACTTTGTGAAAACTAATATTTGTGTCATTCTCAAAACTTTTGGCCACGACTGTAGATCCACTACTCTAGTACTCAATATTAATATAAGATTGTAAGTCTTCAGCGTATTCAGTTTTCTATTAATATCTTGACCAAAAGCTTAAACAATAAAGATTTTTATTAGCCTTCTTTGGTCATATTTAACAAGGGTGCCAGTATAAGTGGATGGCTCTGCACAGTATATCTGATATTTACTGTCATACTGAAAGATTGTGACCACTTACATTGTCAGTCACTGTAGACCGTATTTCCAGACAAAGCACACATGCATTTTACACTCTGTCAGACTTTTTTGTTTCTAAATCTCTCATATAATTTCAATATGGTTCCCAGACTTGCTTAAAATTAGTGACATCACCGGGGGATTGGAGAACATAGGAAAAAGCACAGGGAAATGAAAAACGCGAAGCAGGAGGGGAGAGTACACCTCAGCAGGGTAAGTTACACTGGGTGAAAAGCTCTGACAGGTAGAATGTGTGAGGTTTGATTGCATTGTTGACTGAGGACCAGCGCATTTAACTCTCAGTGGAGTGTTGCTTAGGGCCTGTTAAAAATGAAAAGAATATTTGCAGCAGTGAGTATAGTGTATATTCTTAAAAGACCGAATTGCCCTGTGAAAAAGGATGTTTTTTTAGTAGCTTATTATTTGACATTCACAGGCAAACACTCTTCAATAAATGACACAAGCCCTATATTAGAAATCAAGAATTCTCACATGCTCTCATTAAAGTGAATATATATGAATCCTTTTTTTTTTCTATTGTAAATTGTACTAATTGTACAATAATGATATATGTTTTAGTAAAATTACACTAAGATTCATAATGTTGGGATTTGGCATGTTATTTGAACAAAATAAAAACAAAACAGTAATATTAGAATTTTATTTGTATTAATATATTTATTTTTACAGAAAAGATACCTCTAGGATCCTTTGAAATAAACAAACAAACAAGCAAACAAACAAATTCCTACCCAGTTACAATACTAAGACAACAGCTGCAAAATGATAGCGATATGTCCATACAGTATTATTTAAGTCCTCACACCTTTGCACCTTGTTGGCATAATTCATTGGGCAGCTGATGGAAATGACTGTGGTTCGCAGGCTATGGTGTTCATGTATCATCCACAGATGTCTGCACACCTATGTGGTGACCTGAGATCACAGCAGAGCTCATGGTCTGTCACACCCCATTATATCAACAACTTACCACTCCATATGCTTTAATAGGGTCTTTGTGTAGCACAAACAGAAGGGAGGACAGGAAACCAGTGAGGTGGTCCTGGTTCACCATGAGGGGCCAAACACATGCAGTGACATTAAAGGACACCTGAAACTATAAAATTCAACCCTTTTCATGCACAATGCATACATTTTTAAATGACTGCACATTTGAAATATGCACAGCTCATTTGAATTCCAGCAATAATTTATTTGCAAAGTGGGACGGGAACATGTTTTCAATAATTTATGATGCTATTTGCCAGAGCGCAATTTCTTATAGCACTTCTTAAAAAGGGCTTCTGATGTAAGCCTTGCATCACCAAAGATATTTACTAAGGTCACTACTCACAATGATCCCTCTAAATGTCGTTATTATTGTGCTTGTACTTGATTTGCCTCACTTTAAAAGCTTGCAGAAGTTACCCAGGGTTCCTTGCAAAGCCTCCAGTGACTAGCAGAAAGAAAAAAATGCTCTGCCTGAGGCAGTGAAGGTGCTTTGCCATTTGTGCAGAGGGGAACAGCGGTTTTGTATTTCTTTCACTTTAACATGAACTCTGGAACCGGTATGACTTTGTAGTTGCATGCCTGGATGTCTATTGCTTAATCTTTAAATATGGAAAGCTCAGAGTGCCCTAAAAATGTCTATACTTCAGGAAAACTAATAAGAAGTGAGTTCTGGCCTTGATGACTTCTGCCTCTCTGCCAACTCATTTCCATTGAAACTAGAGATGTACAAGACTAGTTATCAAGTCAACTAAACAATACTGCGTTGCTAGTTGAGATAAGAAATACAGTCATGTTAAAGCCTTCCTGCAATTTATTTTATCACTTAAATCTAGAGATGTACTAATGTATTGGCCAGTAATTGGTATTGAAAGATAAAAGCAATTTTCCACGCTATCGACCACTGGGTGATTGTTTAAAATAAAAAATAAAAAAACTGGTGATTATATCTTGCCAATCAAAAGGGGGTCAGAAAGTAAGGTTCTGTGTATAGAATTACTTTGAATTGGGTGACATGGTTTGCACTGTTAAAATTTTACAAGGTGGCACTACTGTTCAAATGAATTGCATATGAATATGACAAGTTTGTCAAAGCTAAACCACTGTTCAGTCCATGTTAAAAAAGAATTAATAACGTTAAAAAAAGAAATTAATCTCCAGAATCTGATTGAGAACATTATTTTTAGCCATGTGTTTTCTGTTTATGACTGAGACTTTGAACAAAAACATTTTGAAAGGGAGTTTGACATTTTATTTGCATTTCTGTCAAAACTGAGAAATTAATTTTCGACATCCTTAAGCATGTTTACACAGCTAATGACAATGACGAAATGTCACAATGTCATTCATTTCAAAGAAGAGCAGATGATTTCTGGCACCACGATTGACAGCGGGTGGCAATGATTCAGGGGTGTTTCATGGATGTTTTCTATTCATCATTTATGGTTTTGACATACATGTTGAAAAGTTTAACAAAGTGATCTTTGAACATTTTTAGTGGTTTGCAACAATATATTGTCTGGGTTGTCAGTTTACCTTTTCTGTTATTTTATGGATTATTTATGTATATTTCTCATTAACTCAACATGTTGTTTCAAACCACTAAAATGTCAGTAAGTCACTTTAACTGTAGAGTTAAAAACCTACATAAAAAGTTAGCAGAGCACAGGACAACATCCCAAGTGCATCTGTTGTACACAGTACACAGAAAACACAAGTGAATCAAGCTAGACAACAGTTAACTTACATTTTTAATAGTATAGTTTCTAGTTAAAATATCATCAAATTAGCCATCTAAAGTTCATTAGTTTATTGCTACAAAAAAAAACATTTAAAAAATATTTTTCAGTGCAAGCCTTGGTGTGACTTTGATTCATAGATCAATGGTGCTGTTTCAAATGTGTAGTTTATACAGACGTTTTGTTCACTGTCTTATAGAGGTTTGCTAGACTAGACAAGTCAGTTACAAAACACAAATACCCTCCCCCCTTTCTCTAGCTCTAAGCAATATGAGATCCTTTGTATAAGTACTCTAACACTTCTTGTGAGCATTGCCTCGTCGTGTTGAATTGCTTAATGCCTCCTCATTTGTAATTCTGCTAAATGTACATCTATAGGTGTTACTTCTAAGTGAATGCCATCTGTTTATTAATGTACATCTGATGACCACCAGTGCCACTGACCTCTTTTGCTGATAGTAAAGACACATCGACTCGTCACAGAAAACAGATTCCATAGCACAGTGTGCCATCTGTGAAAGGCCACCCAGAGGATTTCTATACTGTAGATATGATGAAACTTGGCTGGTATGGGCGGGTCATGCTAGTTCTGTCACTACGATGACAAGTCAAATCACAGACAGTAAGAAAGAGAGATTCTGCTGAACTCAGATTCACTTCCACAGGGAGTGAGGTGAGGAGTCTGCTCTTAAATAAAAGATCTCAAGAGGAGAGACAGCTCTGCTTATGAGAAACAACAGGAGAACATTTCAGCCACCATGGAATGCGAGAAGACAATTTATATGATATATTATTTTGCTAACAATAATTTTAATAAATATTGTTTTGATAGTTGTTCCATAAAGGTTCTTAATATAAGTCTATTATTATGTCTAGTTATTAATCCATTTAAGTCCACCGGCAACTAGTTGCTGAAATTTATAGTTGCCAAGTATTTTTTTTACTCGTTACCCATGGTTAATTTCTCAATGACGGGTAAACGAACAACCAAATAAATCATTTCAATAAATAAAAAAAGGATTAATTAACTGAATTCCTGTCACATTAGACTTTCAACTTCCTACGCCAAATTCCAGGATACAAAATGAAGGCAAACCCTCCCGAATAAAAGCAATTTTCATGTTACCAAAATGTTTTTTTTGTTCATAAATATATTTCAACACACTCATGAAGGTCTTTTTTTTATGCAGTTTTGAGATTGTGGGCTTGGTGTTCTTTAATAAAACATCTAAAAGTCTCTTTTATTTGATTATTAATCTAAAATGTATTTATGTCTCCAGATTGTCAATTACAATATCCTTAGATGCTGATTTATCTAAATTATTATAATACATTTTTCTCTGTAAACCTCCACTTTAGTAGCACCAACATTCTCATTCTTTAATTTGTTCATTTTATTTTGAAAAACATGATGAAATATTTTCTTTTTCTATACTCTCTTTTATGATTTAATTACTCAGCAATGGTGTTAAATAATTAACTTTTAATTTCTTTCTAATTCTGTTTAATTGTATATTCTATTGTACTATATCTAATTTTGTCTGTAGATTTTCAATTATAGTACATCTTTAGAGGCCACTCTCTATGTTTTCCATTTTCTATTTTAAACACACAAAATTGGTGTTGAATGATGAACTTAT
>CAIGQW010000302.1:5153622-5167480 GCA_903798125.1 Danio choprae | reverse complement strand
ATATATATATATATATATATATATATATATATATATATATATATATAAAAAGACATCATCAATTGACACCATCAGTTGTAAATGCAATCAACTATATTATTACTACTACTACTACTACTACTACTACTACTACTACTACTACTAATAATAATAAAAAAGCATTTGTTAATATTATCCAAAAAATAGTACAGTTTGAAGCCAAGGAAGTCATAAAATTGCCTTCTCCACATTTGGCTCTGTTCTGATATCAGTTGATCAGTAAAGCACTCAGCTCTGAAACACTTAAATGGTGAAAACCCTTCATTTTAGAGTAGCCATCTTAATGCCCACTACAGCTACTCTGGTGTTCAGAGATCAAAAGCTATCAAAAGCAAACCTGCGATCACCACCTGCTGTGCTGCTGAAGGGCTTTAGAAGAACTGCTCCAACAGGACATTTTTTCATGATATTATACTACACAATGTCTATATAACATTTTGTCATAATTTGGACTAGTTTAGACCAATTCAGCTTGTATTTAAATATAAAAAAAAAACATCATGACAAAACAATAAAATAAAGAAAGACAGTTAAAAACTCTCTTCTTTCTGGCCGCTAGGGTTCTTCATAATTTGATGAATTGGCAGAAAATTTTAACAAATTTTCAATATTTTGTCAATAATAGGAACTTTCCAAATTTAGGAATCCTAAAACAAGGAATTATATATTTTATACTGACTATTTCATTTGATATCTTTTTTTATTTTATTTTGCAGCAGCAGTTAGAAAACTGATAATAACTGCTATCTTATATTTTGAGCTGTACTAAAATAGAAAAATAGATAGTTAAATTGTAATAAGCTTTTATAATCATAATAATTTTATCTGTATTATTTCTGTAGTAACATTTTCTTTGTAAGCGTTCCCTGGTGTCATATAAATTTTCCATTCACTGAAATTCAACATCAATTTGATTTCAGCGATACCTTCGCCATCCAGCTGCAGTTTCTATACTGTGACCACACTGTGAAAATAATCACCATTGTAATGGTTCAGAGACGGTTACAAAATTACCATCATTTGTCAGCATCAACAGTTGTACTCGATCTGGAAGCTCAGCGAACACACACACACACACACACACACACACACACACACACACACACACACACACACACACACACACACACACACACACACACACACACACACACACACACACACAAAAGATTTAAAGAACAGCTATTCATTTTCTTCAGATCCCATCGTTCCACCAGTAATGCAATTTGGACACTTTAGGATATGTTTGTGATATTAATCTGTCAATTTTAAATGAGAATCAAAGCTGATCCCCTTTCAAAGCAACGACAGTAAGCAATATATATATATCATTGAGGAGTATTCCTCAAGGAAAAGGTTATCTGCATCACTGCAGATCCTTTTATTGTTTCCTCTTTATCGTTGTATTTTTTAATGATTAATTCAACAGCGTTACATTTCTTATCTAATCTCGCATACTGTCAAACATCTGTATCCCGTCTGAAACACTGGAACAAGAAAAGAGTCCATTCCCCAAGCGCACGCTAGCATATACAGTGAAGAACAAACCATTATCATGATCCTGATTCCCAGCAATTAAACACGGTGTTTGACCACGGGCCTCATTATTCTGTGCTAAACAAGCAGACAGCAATGCGTAGCTGGGCTCATCTGAATAAATCATAGAATAGTACTGGTAAAGATGCCTTTCATCTTTTCTTAATCCCTGTTTTCAAGTCCCTTGGGCAAATGCGGATGTAATGAAAAATGCCACAGGCTGGAAGCAGATATCACAAATAGGGAAATGCATATGTCTGAGAAAAAGCTAAGAATTGACTTTAGGCGTATACCCTTTTAGACACCAATATACAAATTTTACTAGAAAAAAGCCTAATTTTAATGTTAGAAAAGCATGGAAGTGAATAAATAGGCCAAATGGTTAATACATTAATAAAAATAAAGTGAACTATACAGTCTTTTGAATACAGCAAAATGTTTCATGCTGCTTAAATATGTTAACGGTCTAAAAAACTACTTGCCAGCTCATACTAGCACAATGTTAATGCTAGTGTGATAGCATACGTGTTAACACGTTAATAACATGATTAATATCAGGATCATGTGTTGAACTCATTAACAACATTCATGATTCCAATATGAAGTCTGAAAAGTTGTATTAGCATAGTGCTGCAACATGCTAATTCATCTTAGCAATATGTGAAAATGCTAGTAACAGATTAAATATGGTAGCAATGCTAATAATAAGGTTTAATTTTTCTCAAGTCAGTATCAAAGTTTGTTTTGTTCATTTTAAGCTAGTTTTTTAATTTGTATTGTCTCATAATAATTTATATTGCCAAGCCTTTACAGCAAACTACAACTTCAAATATTGTATTAAATCTCATTTCACATATTTCAATATTTTTGTGCATTTGCAGTTGCAGTTTCAATTATTTGAAACATACTATTATATAAGAAGTATTTGTGATTAAATAGTGACTTGAGATTTAACACTTTTCAACTTTTCAAAAACTTTTAACTTTTTCAAACGGTATTTGTGGCCTCACAGTGGCGCAGTGCACGTTCGCCTCACAGCAAGAAGGTCGCTGGTTTGAGCCTCGGCTGGGTCGGTTGGCGTTTCTGTGTGGAGTTTGCATGTTCTCCCTGTGTTGGCGTGGGTTTCCTCCGGGTGCTCCGGTTTCCCCCACAAGTCCAAAGACATGCGGTACAGGTGAATTGGGTAGACTAAATTGTCCGTAGTGTATAAGTGTGAGTGGGTGTGTATGGATGTTTCCCAGAGATGGGTTGCAGCTGGAAGGGCATCCGCTGTGTAATACATATGCTGGATAAGTTGGCGGTTCGTTCTGCTGTGGCGACCCCAGATTGATAAAGAGATTAAGCCAAAATGAAAATGAATGAATGAAAACAGTATTTGTGTACTTAGCAGCACGGTGGCGCAGTGGGTAGCAAAATCACTTCACAGCAAGACGGTTGCTGGTTCGAGCCCCAGTTAATTTCTGTGTGGAGTTTGTATGTTCTCCTGTGTTCACGTGGGTTTCCCCCGAGTGCTCCAGTTTCCCCCACAAGTCCAAAGATATGCAGTATAGGTGAATTGGGTAAGCTAAATTGTCCGTAGTGTATGTGTGTAAATGAGTGTGTATGAATGTTTCCCACTGATGGATTGCAGCTGGAAGGGCATCCGCTGCGTAAAACATATGCTGGATAAGTTGGCGGTTCATTCCGCTGTGGCGATCCCAGATTAATAAAGGGACTAAGCCGAAAAGAAAATGAATGAATGAATGTAAGTGGTGTCAAACAGCATTTCCCGCTGTTTACATCTTTGTTTACGTCCTTGCTAGTACATACCGTTAATGCTAGAAACTGTGCAAGTAATTGATCAATTTTAACAAATAAAAATACTTACAGGTTGTGGCTCACAATCCACAGCTTCGTTGGGTGGAGGAGTTTTAACCGAATCCAGCACTGAACTGGAAGAGATTCTGGAAGCTATCCTTTTCAAATGCTAGCTATATATTTTTTTATAATTCTCTGGAACATAATTAAAGTTAAACTGTAAGCACATCTGTCTTTGTGTCATGTCCTTTGGAAGCCCAAATACAGAAACAGAACACGCTTTATGTAAATGGCAGCGTTTGGATGGCGTTTTAGCTTTCTCTGCTATAAGCCGTTGTGGAAGCCCTTGTGATCTCACTAGCCCAGATTTATTTTTTTGTAGTGCCCAAACTTCATTTGCTGTAGGCTTTGCTAAGCTAACTCTGTAAAAGCCAATGTCTACCTTTGCATTGAACTTTGAGCATATTACATTCAGAGATGTTGTTTATGTTCACACAGCTACATTACACATTAACTAAAGTTTAAAATACGATATCGTAGTGGACCACCTCTTTAAGGTACATTTTATTATATGCTTCAGATACACATCCTTCTTGTGCAAAAACGGGATAGCAGGGCTTGTCATACATGAGTGCTCTGCATCACAAGTTCAACACCATACAAAGTAAGCTACCAAGAAAACTTACCATGCCTGAAAATTGTCTATGTGAAGATAGATAGGTGAACTTATTCAATAACAAATCAGGCACATCATTACATTGTTTTATGGTATTTATTTGGTGCTTTATTTGTTGATACTGTAATATGTCCCTGTAAATACCATTAGTGTGAAAAGAAACAAATGTTATTGGGATCAGTAGCTGCCAATTTCACTTTCTGAAGAAACACTAAATGACAGAACACATACAATCCTGTAGTTTGCCATTGTTGTTTTGGATGTAGTTGTGCCTACCGTTCAGACTCATGATACATGATATCACTTTTTTTTCTCACGAAATTGAATTTGTAGTGGAGATAAGGGCATACATTTCTAAATATTGCACTTACAAACCTGGGACATGTTCAAACATGGTTTCTGGGTTGAACGACATGTTAACATTAACTAACACTAACTAATATTACCGTATTATAAAGTGTGACTCAAAAAATAGTATAGACATTTAAATAATTTTCTTTTGTTTTGTAAGGTTACATCTTTTTAAACGTATCTATTACAATTTAAACTTTAAATACTGTATTACAATATCATTGCGCAAAAACAGTGATCAGTAAAAATGATAAGCCTAATACCCTAATACAATAAAAATAATAAAGGCATAGATAATAACAGTCTCTGAGGTAAGTGGATTATAGTTCACCTGAAGAACAAAATGCTAATTAAATGTTGTATAACAATAATTAGTTTCCACTTCTCTTCCCTTGAATGTTTTTTTTTTATTCTGGATGGCAAGGGCAATGACTGTAACATTGAGCTTATCTTGTGGAATTAAGCACATATTTATATATGTGTAAATTATATATACTCTATACTGATTTAATCAGGCTCTGAAAATTCTTCATAAAATAACACAAAGAATGGACTTCTCAGCTGCCATAGTTGTAATGTTTGCGTCATCAGAACAGGATGTTCCAAAAACCACAGTTTTTGTTTAAAAAACATTTAGAAATATTTTGTCGAGGCTGAACACAGCCCTGTTTCAGGCCCCCAAAATGGCAATGAACAGCCAAACACATTTTCAGCTTTAAGTTGATTAACAGCTCTGAATAATCTGGTGTTTCTTTTACAGTAGGTTTTGGCAGCTTCCTTCATAAATGTCTTTTTTGAAGATCATTTGGTATGCTCAGCAAGTCAGATATGTTTCAGTTTTATTAAGGATTATAGAAAACTTCAAACATATTGTGCCAGTGATATAAATCTGCTCCACTCCTGTTGTGAATCACTACATTATAACTCAACAAATCTCCATTTTATTCAAGCAATACTTTTTTTTTCCTACAGGTGGAATACAAGAGTTTGTGGTATTTCAACAGGAGTGTGATGTTAGCACTTTGTAGAGCTGAGCCCACAGGGTGAGATGGTCTCTCACAGATATACTGCATAAAATCTTCAAGGTGGATGGGTAATTTAGAAGTAGAGGGTCAAAGCACCCTGATTTCTCAATTTTGCTGTTCACTGGTGCAATGATATACACTGATGGAATAACATACCACATGAAGCATTTTATAAAGACAAGAAAAAAGTCTTCCTCTGTGAAAGATCCAGAGCTAGCCATGACTCTTCTCCGCAAGTGACCTCTCTGACCATAGTATACAAAGTTAATCTCTGACTCATATTTCTGTGTAGGTGAAAGTGGTTTCAGCTCAGAAACTAGCTGCCTTTACATGGACCCTAATAATATGCTTGCAATCGATTAAATAGCCTGGTCTTAAAAAAAGTCACATGTAATTGAAATAAATTGGGGTGGCACGGTGGCTCAGTGGTTAGCACTGTTGTCTCACACCAAGGTTCGAGTCCCTGCTGGGCCAATTTTTGGTCCCAGTTTGCTTGTTCTCTCGGTGTTGGTGTGGTTTCCTCCGGATGCTCCAGCTTCCCCCACAGTCCAAAGACATGCAGTATAAGTGAATTGGGTAAACAAAATTGGCCATAGTGTTTGAGTGCGTGTGTGAATGAAAGTGTGTATGGGTGTTTCCTAGTAATTGGTTGCAGCTGGAAGGGCATCTGCTGCGTAAAACATATGCTGGAATAGTTGGTGGTTCATTCCACTGTGGCAACCCCTGATAAATAAGGGACTTAGCTAAAAGAAAATGAATGAATGAATGAATGAATGAATGAATGAATGAATGAATGAAATGAATTGGCCAAAAAAATTGGATTGTGATCAGTGGTAATTTTTGTATTTTGGTTAATTGGAAATGTGAACACTTGAAACTGACATAACATAATAAATTGCAGAATAAGCACAAACCAGAATAAGTGTTAACCACAAAGACGTTTCATACTGTTCTTAATCACAGGATATATCTTTTTAAACTTGGGCAGAAGAATGTTTAACTCTTGTCATTTAATTAGCACCACTTAATGAAAGCCTGGGTTATAAACCCCTATAACACTGGAATGCCAAATGTCCAATGTGATTGGTGTGGTGACTGAATTGATGCTTAGTATTGACAGCAAGGCAAATGCTGTTTGAGTATGAGCATACGTGAATATTTGATGTATACTTGAAACCAGTGTAAAAGGAAGTTTTGTTTTATTTCAATGTGGTATTAATGCCATATCACACAAGTAGCTGTGTGATTTGGCTCATGGCTCAGCAGGGGTGTTTACAACCAAATCGCAGCTATCCTGATGTAATAATTCATGCATAATGACCCACCAAACAACCAACTAATTTCAAATATTTACAAATATTTTCCCACTGCAACAATTTTTTAGACTGCGAAGGTTTTGCTTTTGAAACACAGAGTTTAATAATCATTATGTATACATAAATAACAAGGAAAATTGTTTATCTCCAGCAAGGTTTGTTTTGGAGAAAAATCTCATTCTTATTCTCAACTGTGTTAGAAGTTGTTACAATGCTTGAGATCAGGATAACATACAGCTTAGTTTGTTTTTAACACTCATTAATGCTATGTGCACTGCTACGAACAAACAGCTCCCTATTTTATCATTAGCTGTACTTTTGTCATTTGAATATGCTAATTAGGGGTGTGTCTAGCATATTATCACCTCTTGCATTTTCTCTGTACCTTTTGTACATTAAACTTTATGGACTAATGTGTTCAATTATGTATTGCAATCCAAGTGATCAGCCTAATGGTAATTGAATGCATAATGTGAGTAAACAGAAGCTACTAGAAATCACAGTAAGCATCTCCTTTTTTTCAGGTCGACTATCATTCTACCTCTGTGGTATAGTTTCAAATGAAAAGAGAACTTAAGCCTCCTTTTAGATCAAAGCACTTGTAAAAAGTCATAACTATTGACCAGCTCTCATTACTTCTCCTATCATTCCTTTGCAGATGATATTGAGTTTGTTCTCTCTATTCCTCTGTCTGACAACCAGATACCCTTATGAATCATTGCAGGTCTGGCAAGAATTCATGCCTGGATAAACACCCATCATCTGAAGCTAAATTGATCAAAAACTGAGTTGTTGTTCATCCTGGCCAAGAACCACCCATGCCAAGACCATGTCATTTCAGCAGACAATTCAACCACACAAAAACACACATACACACACACAAAACACACCAATACTTGATTCTCAATAGGTCTATACCATCTGTGGAAGCCTTATTACACACACTGAATTTATGTTTACATTTTGCACAGGAAGAACAACTCTAGAATGTCCTAGCCAAAATACATTTTTGCCATCTGTTGATTTTAGTGGCTTCAGAGCTGATTCTTAAGTCATTTTGCAAGTTGTGGAGAAGAAAATCAGTTTAAAAAGAAAAAAGAAATGTTTTGTCCATCTGTTTAAACAATAATAATGTTTTTATTGGCTCCATGCAAACTACAAAAATATGAATTTGTGATGCACATTACACGTTCAGACTAAGCGATGCATGTTTCTATAACAAGCAAAACCACAATAGCAAATTACTGGACTGTCTGTGTTTCTTTACAAAGTGACAGTATCTTGTTATGCTTAAATACCATGGAATGAATATCTGGATATATCTAGGCATAGCTGACTAACAAGAGTTCAGTACATGGAAATGATTTACTGTGAGACCTTAAGGAAGAGCAGTTCTTTGAAGCAGGCAGCTATGCATGACCACGGAGTCTCATCTGTTTACAGCTCATCAGATTGCGATATTTACAGATTATACATTTATTCAACGATACTCTGAAAAGGCATAAGGTCTGTTTAAATGCATCTTTTGTTAGTTTAATGTGTATGTTATGGAATTTTTTACACATGTTTGTAATAAGGCAACAGACACACGTACACATGTTAAATAAGCATTTAATGCACATTTATGCATTGTGTCATATCACTCAGCTATTACTGTGATTTCGTACAGTTTTCATTGTATTCTATGGTACCTTTAATAGGGCCTTTTAAGTAATTTTTTCATGGATATGAGTGAATGGGGACAAAATTGTCATCTTTACAAGATAGTTATTAATAAGACATTTTAGTACAGTGTTGTAAATACCCTACGTGTCTAAGTATATATGTTTTAATGTTAAAACATAGATCTATTGATGTACCTGAAACATTGACCCGTGGAAAACATCATCTGAAATGTTTTCTTTATATAACTTATACGATATCTACATGTACTACTATTTTTTTTGTTAGTTTTTTTATGCAATATATAATACATATTTTTTCCAGATATTACTCAGGTACAATACAGTAGACTGATTGTTCATTTTTAATTGAACGTTCGTAATTCCATTTCAAGAATTGTTAAGCTGGGCTTCAACAATTGATTCTGGGGAAAATAAACAAATAAAAAAATTAAACTCATACAAAAATAATTATATTTGAAAGTGTTTATTGTGTACCTGTGGCTTTTTAATTGATTTTTATAATGGACAGACTAGCTTTTTTTTCTCCTCACAGCAATAAACATTATAATAAAAGGGACTTTATCACTATATTGACAATATAATTGAAAACATTGAAGATGGATGTGTGTCAGTGAACACAATTTATATGTAATGCTGCTTTTCACTGCAGCTATAAGCATAAATTGCCTTGCCATTGTCTCAGACTGCTCAGTCTAAAGTATTTGAACTTTTACTTGTTATTAATTAATATTAACTAATATTTTATGGTTAGCACTGAGGCCTCACAGCAAGAAGGTTCTGAGTCCCAGCTGGGTCAGTTGGCATTTCTGTGTGGAGTTTGCATGTTCTTCCCATGTTCGCGTGGGTTTCCTTTGGGTGCTCCGGTTTCCCTCACTGTCCAAAGACGTGTTGGCCTTAGTGTATGTGTGTGAATGAGTGTGTATGGATGTTTCCCAGTAATGGGTTGCAGCTGGAAGGGCATCCACTGTTTAAAACATATGCCGAATAAGTTGCCGGTTCATTCTGCTGTGGCGACCCCTGATGAATAAAAGAACTAAGCCGAAGGAAAATGAATGAATGAATGAATAATATTTTATGGAAATGTTGCAAGATCTATATTTGCCTAAAAACAACTACTTGTTATTTAATAATTGCACAACAAAGCTGAAGTCAACATGATGTCACAGTTTTTAACTGATTAACCTACAACATGCTGGCTTTCAACCAGAATAAATATGCATTAATAAAGGCCCAATACTGCAAAACTCCAAACTAGTACATAAATAATTCATTGTTATTTCAGAAAAGCTACACATTTCCAAGTAGGCCAGTTTTTGCTGTGTCTGAATCATAAAAACAAACAGACATAAAATATCTTCCAAATATTGTCCACAAAAAGTTTTTCAGCATTTAAATGACAGGCGTCACAGTGGCACAGTGGGTAGCACAATCGCCTCACAGTAAGAAGGTGGTTGGTTTGAGCCCCGACATTTCTGTGTGGAGTTTGCATGTTCTCCAACATAGGGAACTTCAATGTGTGTCTGGAACCAGACATATGGGAGTTTGCCAGATGTCCAATCACTCTGATGAGTAAGAAAACAGGCCAATGAATGCCAAATAAATTGGCAGAGCTCAGCTCTACAGCTGACAGTGATTAGCCATTAGTGGGCTATAAAAGCCGGCAGCTGAGCAGTGAGCATTAGAATTTTGCTTCAGAGCCTCTCACGAGACTGAAAACACTCTATCTGCCTGCCTGATTTCAAGACTAAAACCAGTTCACTCACCAGTGCGGGAGATGACACGGGAGATGACGCGGGAGATGACGCGGGAGAGGACGCGACAGCGGCGGTCGATCTGGGCTTTCCTGTTCCCTGGGCGTTTCGCTAGTGTGCACAAAAAGAGCAGTTTTCCAATAAAAGAGCATATTTTCCTAAGAGCAACACAGTCAATTAACACGTCTTTTTGAAGACGCTGTTCTGACTGTGCGTTCTTGGATGCGGTAGTTCCTTTCTCCATATGATGGGCATGGGTACAGCATCACAGGTCTGGGGGTCCAGCGGTGCTCGCGGACAGCTCGTGCTTTTACTGTGAGAGCGTGGCTGTTGCACAGCTGAGATCGCGGCTTCCAAGCCACCCCCATTGCTCCCCGTGAAAGCGGTTAGCAAGCGGCAAATTTGAGGATCACAGTGGAGGTTTATCCGTTGCCTCTGGGCCCTCGGACCCCCCACTCCTCCACAGCGCGCTGCATACAAGCTTTGAATGGTTGTTCCCCCAGGATGAACCGCTGAAGTCTCATTGAAGTTTTTCAGAGGCTCCTGGGGCATATAACATTTGTAGCCACTATCATGCCGCATATTTGTTCATGATGATGATGATGACCCCCCCCGACCATACACAAACAACATTACAGGGAAAGACAGGTCAGACAAGAGGTAGCTTTTAGAAAAAGGAAATAAGATACATTTGGGAAGAGAGAGGCAAAAAAAAAACCCTCTCACACTGTCCTTGAATTAGGGCAGAGTGAGATCAGGGGGGGAAAAAGCCACAGCAACCAAGCACATGAACACATAGACAAAACATTGCAATAGGTGATGGGAACAGGGGATGTGGATATAGTCCGATGAGGGCGGCAGCCATCTGGTCCTGCCGGTAGAGAGCGCTGGTCACAGACCTGCCTACCCACACCGGTGGATAAAAGCATGAAGGCGTGGGATGTGGGGCTAGGTAGTGATTGTCTATCTGTAGCTGTGTATGTTTGTGTTTGTAAGCCTGTAGAGTCTCGAACAGGGAGAAGGAATTTCAGAGATTCTCCTCATCTTGCTATCGATAGACAAAGTTGTTTGTCACAGGAAAGCCGAAAGAGAAGAAAAGTTTTCTCAAATTTAGGTCAATATCTACCATTTTCCCAGATATTTACTGTCCATCACAGGTCTCCAGGTCTGACCAAATCTTGTTGCAAAGCCGCTAGTTTCACCCCGATGTTTTTCAATTTGCGGTCCAAGGCCACAGTCAAGGCCACAAGCTAGCCGGCCAGCTTGGTGAGATTTTGAGCCACACTGACGGCTTTTATCATTTGTCAACACCCCAGGGCCCAGCATAAGCCCATCAGCAGAAACCCTGTTATCAAAGTTCCGAATAGATAGATATCTTCAATATCCTCCAGGGACAGAGCAGCCAGGCACGCGATGCACCACTTCTCCCACCCGTCCATCACGTATCCAGCTGCGAACGTCCCCGCAGGACAAGTGGGTTCCCCTGAACCCAAACTTCTCGTTGAGAAGATGGTGTCAATTGCATTCAGAGACTAGTTGATCAAATCCATAATTCCTTATTCGTTTGGAGAGCAGGGCAAGGAGAGCCTCAGAGAAAAAGATGAGACAAGAGGAGCCAGCCAGGAGAGATATGGGAGGGAGAGGGAAAAAAGTGCGACCGCCTTTGCTGAGAGCCAAAATATGCCAAATATGAGTCAAATATGAGACCACTTCAGCGCTGGCTTCACGATCGGGTCCCCAGATGGGCATGGCACGCGGAGACGCACCGGGTGTCCATCACCATGCTGTGTCGCCGCACCTTCAGTCCCTGGATGGACCTTGCCTTCTATGGACCTGGGTGCCCCTAGAACAAGTGTCCAGTCCTGCTGTCATTCTGACAGATGCTTCCAGTAAGGGCTGGAGGGCTGTGTGTATCGAATATGCAGCTACAGGTTCGTAAACCAGACTTCGGTTGCATTGGCATTTTTATTGCCTGGAGCTGTTGGCAGTGTTTCTCACTCCCACTGTACGGGAGGGGAAACATGTGTTGGTTAGGACGGTCAGCACGGCATTGCTCGCCAAAAGAAGTGTGATGGCTAAGTAGCTGATTGTTCTCCGAAACAGATGAGATGGTTTTCTTCTTTCTATCGATCGTAAATTTTTCGTTGAAGGAGCCACTTTTCCCTCATTTAACATCACGGAGAAGCATGTAAATTGACTTCTTAGATCAAAGGTGGTAACAGCAGCTTGCGTGCCTGTCCACCGCTGATTTGTGTTTGTTTCCCAGCAGCAGCGTGTTGATAGAAGTAAAAGTACCATAATATAACCAGTGACAACACTTTTCTGTATCATATCGCCAACATTTCGACCCTGACTGAATCTAAATAAAAGATCAAATAGATAAATTTTTAATTTAGAACATGCCGCGTTTGTACCTGTAGCTCCTGCCCTGCCGCCATACGTCGCCGCCATTTTTGTTCAGCTATTTTTTTTGTTCAGCTATTTGTTCAGCTATTTTTTTGCCAGCTAGCTGCTTTCCCTGCTCTGCATGAATGCGCTGGCTCTCAGCTGGCCTCGGGGTTACGCAATATGCATTTTTTCCCCCAGTAAGCCTGCGCGCACAGACTCTGTGCAAGGTCGGGGAGACGAAGAACGGGTCTTGCTCGTTGCATCCCAACACAACCAGAGTTTCCGGACTCACGCTTCTCATGATGGCCCTCCCTGACAAATTCCACGGAAGAAGCACAAACCCTCAATCACGAATGGCAGCACGCTGAGAAAGCATAACCTCATCAGCCGGTTCCTCAGAGGTGCATGGCGCGAGATGGTTAATTCCATCCCCGGCCCCCTCTCTTGCCCTCTTGGGATCTCTCTAGCCCCAGCGGTTATGGTTAGGTCTGTTAAGCCACTCGATTCAGTATCTAAAGGTTTTCTGTCCATGAAGGCAGCTCTGCTGGTCACTTTGGTATCATTCAGGAGGGATAGGATTCTGGTACCATTTTCTGTCAACGAATCGTGCCAGGAATTCGGACCGGCCTACTCTTACGTTTACCTGAGACCGGCAGACACATGTCTTCACTATCCGCTAACCAGCTTATCATATTTAACACTCCCCCTCATGAGGGCTAGTCCATATGCTCTATTACCATCAAGTCTCCCCTCTTGGGTAGCAGGTGGTCTCTGCAGCATCCTCCCCCTTCATCGTATTTGTAAAAATCCCTAGACTATATTAGCTAGGTAAAAGCACATTACGACCCCCGATCTAAATTCTATTAATTATTCCCATGTATGGAAATTTTTTGGGCCTAGGGGACGTTTTTGGTTGCACTTTTGGTGATGTTGGTGCACTGACGCTACGCTTGGCAAACTGCAAATCAGGAGCGTGACGGGCTTAGCTGATATGGCATTTTCCATACACTCTCCCATATGTCTGGTTCCAGACAGACGTTGGAGTTCCCATGATGGGGAACGTCCTGGTTACGTACGTAACCCACGTTCCCTGAATAGGAAACAGAGACGTGTGTCTTCACTGCCACAGTTGAGTGATCGGCTTTTCAGCAGGCAAAAATTCTAATGTTCACTGCTCAGCTGCCGGCTTTTATAGCCCACTAATGTCTAATCGCTGTCAGCTGTGGAGCTGAGCTCTGCCAGTTCATTTGGCATTCATTGGCCCGTTTTCTTACTCTTCAGAGTGATTGGTCAT
>CAIGQW010000302.1:5110328-5130328 GCA_903798125.1 Danio choprae | reverse complement strand
AAGAAACATAATGAAAATGGAAAAAAAATATCTAATAATCTGCTGTTTTATATTATTCATTGTATTATTGATTTACTGTATTTTTTTGGTCAAATAAATGCAATCTTGGGGATCTTGGGAAGAAAGAAACATTAACTGTCCCCAAACTTGTACAATAGCATATGGTATCTATCAGAAAAACCAAACACGAAACTGCCATATTTTATTACACCAGAGAACTGACTATAAAAAGCAGTTTGCAGGTAAATTTCCTATTTACTGATTTACATATACAGAGAAATGTGTAATATCTCAATGTAATGCTTTTTAATGCATCTAAATGTATGTCTTGCTAATTTCAATTAATATAATTTTATCTTACAATTCAGTAAATGTACCAAAATCAGTTGGTGCATTGTAATGCACATCATTTCTCCCCTCAGTGCTTTTTACAGACAGTTGCAGACTTTGTATTGTATCATTACAATAACCATTGTCAAAATGTCATGCAATGCTATTCAATCAGCATGAAATGATGAGACATATAAAAAGTCTCGCTATAATCGTTGTCATAGCAATTTTTAAATATTATGATTGTCATACCTAGGGTGTTTTCCTGTCATTGAGCCCTGTGGATTGGTAGAGTCAGCAGTACTTGGAGAAAAACTGGGCTCTCGAATAGCACCTCCATGTGTTGGTGTGGACCTTGTGGGTTTATAAAACTGTAAAAGACATAAAAAGGAAGACAGATGTTAAATATCATACTGTTATCTCTGGATCTTGTCAAACTTAATTAATGCATTTTATTTCCCAGTTGTATCGAGCATTGCAGGAAGTGCTCAGGCTTCTGTACTCTTGATTCTTGGATTTGACAAAGATGTGTCGAGGTTCCACTGATGTTCAGATAATCCTACAGACCTCTGTGGAACCAGCAGACAAATCCAATTTAAATTTCACACCTTGAAAGACTTCCCCATAAAAACCCATTTCTGCTTTGGGCAGAATGCACACAATGATCTAAATGTCAGAGAGATACTTAATCTCCTCCACGAGTCCACCTTCACTCCACAGAGTGGAGTGGAATAGAAGCGAGCGATGAGAACTGATGGCTGATGGGAGATCAGAAAAGGGCACTAGAGTCACTCTAATTGGATAATATAGCACTTTCAGAACTATGTAAATCTAAGCAATGTCCCAATAGCTTCCTCTTGTATGGGAACAATACGTGCAGTGCAGAAAGTACCACATTTCTCCATTTTCTTTCCTCCATTTACATTTATACTTTTGGCTGAAGCTTTTTTTCTAGAGTGACTTACACTGAACTCAAAGTACACATTTTATCAGTTTATGGATTCCTTTGGGATCCAATCCTGTGGTTAGAGCCTGTTTGAGCTACATATGTGTAGAAACTTCATTGCAAATTGCTTACAAATATGCAGCTTATGCGCATAAATTAGTAACTCATTATTTTCTTTACTTGCAAATGATGACTGGGAGCATCTTTACATTATGATTCGAATGCATCATGTAACATCCCAGCCTACAGGACTTCGTGATAAAACAGGAGCTCGGAGGAAATGCCTTGTGTTTCTGAAATATTGACACTGTCTTGACAAATAAATGACATATGCAGTCAGTTTGACATTTTTTTACACCCTGAAGTTAGCTGACAATACATATGTGAAATGCAGCCCACACACAATGCCGTGGGCAATTTTATCAAGTTTGATCTAATGTTTTAAAACTCAAGCGAGTTGTGCATTTAAAAACACTTCTTAACATTCTTTTATTTCTCAACAAAAGTTACTTTGTTATAACTTTAGATTCTGATATCTGGTGGAGATCATAAAGGTTAGAACAATTGATAAACAAAAAAAAATAATTTCATCTTTCAAAAACTTAAGGAATTTTAGCTGCTGTTATACTACAATAACCAAGGCACTTCAACAAAAACCCTTATTGATGTGATCTAGATAAGAGAAAAACAATGTTTGTAGGAGGAATAAAGAATAAAGCTCAAACTGTAAGGTTACCAAAAATGAGTAGGAAGTCTACATGACAAAAGCTTACCTGTGGCCACTTTTCTCTCACACTGGTTCAGTGACTGTAGTGGAAATTATTACACATCACTTTGTCACCAAAGATTTTTCAAAGACTTTCAATCAGGTTTAGATCAAGGCTCTGAACTGGCCATTTCATTATTAAAATGTTTTCAGCTTCAACACACTGATTACACTTTTTGCTATGTGACAGGGCTAATTGCCTCATTGTCCTGCATGACAATTTCTGGCTGATTGCGTGATGAATGCAGGGAAGGAACCACATGATCCTGAAGGATCATAATATTATAAACATTTTCTTTCATTGCTTTCATTAATAGGCTACAAACTAGCAGATAAAAATTTCCTAAACCATGACACTTCATCATCACTTCATTATTAAGAAATACAACTTGCTTTCATCCCTAAAGTGAACTTTGGACTAATTCTTTGATCAAACAACATGCTCCTCAGCAAAGGTTAAGGCATACTTCAAACTGAATCAAAAAAAGAACTCAAATTACGTTACATTTTGAACAAAATCTGGCCAAAACAAAGTTGTTTTTTTTAAATAGCTCACAAAAGCGAACATTTGAGAAGTTTGTTTTGGTTCTGAACACTTTTGAGCTACCATTGGACAGTGATGACTAAGCAATCTGTGGGTGTGTTTTGGAACTCCGCCTTCTCTGACGTGTTTTGTATTCTCACAGTTCAGTGTCAGACAAGAGAAAAGCATCCAGCGCAACAACAACAAGTTAGCAGCATGAATACACTGGAGGGTCAAGTAGCACCTGTACGTTCGCTTGTGGAAAGACTTCGAGGTTTTCACACACCAGTCGAGAAGCATTCGAGAACTGTGTTGCACCACATCTAATAAAGTTCTAAACATTGTTCCATTCCACGACAAATATAAAGCAATGTGACGTGCTGCTGTGGCGCTTCTAGCGGAAAAGGCTGTTTGTCAGATGTTTAAAAAACTGTTCTTCTCTCTCAGCCATCATTGTTGTTGTGTTTAGCAGTACATTCAAGCAGTAAAATCCACATTTAAATTTAAAACTACTGCAGCTCGGGGAATCAGAAGGTTCGGAAACAGTATACCTTCACTCTGCCTTTTAGAAACTTATTTTTGTCCTCAAAAAAGAACATAATAGAACTTCATTGAGTTTTTAGTCCAGCATTTTGATTCGGCTGATGAACGTCTTGGTTCCTGAAGGTTTTCAGTCGAATTATTTTATCTTTTGTGAATGACCAGCTAATTTGGGGGACTTGAATAAGTTATTTGAGAAATCACAGATTTGAAAAGACCAATTTATAAAAAAATTATCCATTTGGTCTTCATCTGGACAATCTGCTGTCGGATAGTTTCAGTCACTTGGCTCGCCATCAGTAAAATCTTTAAAGTTAGGCTGCCAGTTAAATAGCATTTGTCATATAATTAACGGAATTACCACCAGTTCATTTTTATACTGTGCTTCAGTCTTCAGAATGTGCAACTCAAAAATCTGCTATTTTACTACTGCTAGGATAACTATGGTGTCGCCTCAAAATTTTGAAGATTATAGGTTGTTGGTTCATTTTGATTTCCACAGTATTTAAGCAGTTAGATTATGTTATGCTGTTTTATGTTATTTTTATAGCCACCCTTCTGTTCACATTAAACTAATTTGCATGTGCGTATGACTTAGTGAATTGTAACAATACATGTGCTATTTAAAATACCCGACTGGAGAGAAAAATGTACTGTATGCAAAAGCATAGAAGAGAGAGCTATAGAAAGAGAAGAAATAAAACTGTGGCAGGAAGGGATGACTAATGCAGAGGAAAAAGGTATGGGATATGGTGAGCTAAAATGATTATAATATATTCTGTAGCCATTTTAAGGTTTGAAAAACATTTGTTTTTATTCAAACACAAACATTTTCTGGCACAAGTAAGATACGTATATGCTGCAATGACTCAGAGCACTACAGCAAATCTTAAAAGTCATTTCCTCAAACAGGTTTGAAAAAGCTGTCTGATTCATTTAAGGATAGAAATGGTAATTTCTGAATTTAAGGTCAACCCTTTATCACATTGGTAACTAGTATTATAAAAGCTAGAAGCCTATCATTACTGAAGCAGTCAATTTCTTTTTCCTTAGAGATGCACTTTGACCACACTCAAAAGAACCTGTTCAGGCAATCAAAAATGACTTCATCCGAAGTCTTTTGAAAGCTTGTCTTTGAAGATGCATTTTCCTTCTTTTCCAAAGCACAGCCACCTACATTTCCAGAAAAAGCTTTTAAACAAACATGCTTGAATAAGCTACTTAGCTGTTAAATTAACCAGGTGAATTCAGCCAAAATGTCTTAATATTTTGAAAAACAAAAAAGCCCTAACATATTACAATTTGACATACTGTCTTTATCTTCATAAATACATATATACTGTATATAAATATAAAAACTTTGCGCATACCGTTTGTCTACGGAGTTAAAAATGGTCATATTACAATTTCTTTTTTTATGCTTTGACTGACATGTATTTCGGGCCTCACAGTGGCGCAGTGGGTAGCACGTTCGCCTCACAGCAAGAAGGTCGCTGATCGCTGGTTCGAGCCTCGGCTGGGTCAGTTGGCGTTTCTGTGTGGAGTTTGCATGTTCTCCTTGTGTTGGCGTGGGTTTCCTCCGGGTGCTCCGGTTTCCCCCACAAGTCCAAAGACATGCGGTATAGGTGAATTGGGTAAGATAAATTGTCCGTAGTGCATGAATGTGAATGGGTGTGTGTGGATGTTTCCCAGAGATGGGTTGCAGCTGGAAGGGCATCCGCTCCGTAAAACATATGCTGGATAAGTTGGCGGTTCATTCCGCTGTGGCGACCCCAGATTAATAAAAGGACTAAGCCGAAATGAAAATGAATGAATGAATGACATGTATTTCTTTACCAGCATCAGTCCTGGTTATAAGAAAATTAAAATTAAAATTTGTTTAAATTATGAAATTGTAGTTTTTAAACAATAATAAAACTAAAATAACTATCTCAATAAAAATCAAGAAAAAAAATTACAGTAAATAAAGACGCAAAGCACACGCACACGCACACTTGTCTTGTAGTGTCTAAAAGCAGAGGAAAAGTGAATATTTCTCCACAGGCCAAACCTATAAAAAGACTTTTTTATATTTCCAAGCTATGTCAACAAAATAGAAATGTGTTAACAAAGAGTGTAAGATTTTTTTTTTTGCTTAACTGGTACTTGGAAAAATATATCAGTTTTAATGGGGATATTTTTGTCCTGAGCGTAAAAAAAAAATGATGAAAGAAAATGAGCATGAAATATGACCATTTGAATAAAAATATATCCCTTAGTCATAATTCGATTATAGAAAATGATCACAAAACAAAACAAAACAAAATAAAACAAAACAAAACAAAACAAAACAAAACAAAACAAAACAAAACAAAACAAAAAACATGTTAATGTTTAGTCATAATGGGTAATTCACTAAAAGCTCTCGTATTTTTGGACCACACAAGCAACAAACTACTTAAACTTTTATCAAATTAAGTTCAGCAAACAGATATTGAAATCTAAGAATAGAAATGCATCACATGAGGCCAGAAAATGTGATGTTTACACATGCCAAAATTTTATTAAAAAAAGATAATGATCATATTTGGGGGAAAAGAGTGCTGTACAAAAGAGCTGAAAATTGAGACTACATAATAAAACTGCACTACCAAAGATTATTTCAAAATTGCATTGCAGAGACCACCTCAGACACTGTAATGGCACATATGAAAGCTGTAAGAGTGAGTTCCTCACAGCATGAGCTAACAGGGACCAATATATGGGATGTATAGTCAATAATAAACTCATTGAGATTTAACACATGTCTATGTTCAAAGGTTATTGACGCATCTGCTTTCAACAGAGTTGCATGAGGCTGAACACATGCTGCTTTCTGAGAAGTGCTGTCTGGAGGGGATGCTAGTGTAATGGATATTTTAATTTAGCCGTAATGACATGCAAAACCATCACCTAGTTCAGGATTATACAATCTGTATGATGTGTCCCATGCTAGATGGTAATTGTTTTAAATGCCATGTCAGAGAGGAGTTTCTTAGTAAATGTGCTACATGTCACAGGGTTCAGACAGCTTCTTGCTCATCCCAATAACAGCGGTTTGAAATGAATATTTCACACCCATGATAACCAACACATTATTCACAATTGCATGGCAAACAGCAGCTGATTATATGTATGTATCTGTAATAATGTTTGTTTATATGGCCTTAGGCTGAACTTTCAATGTTAAATATGGAGGCATAAGGTTAAGGCTAATTTTAAACATTTGATAATAATCTTCTAAGTTTCACAGACATTGCTACCAGTGGTTTCTCTAATGAATACAAGCCTTCACTTCATCCTATATTCACTGCAATTCATATAATTAGTCAAAGAAAAAGACTAACAACATCATGTGTCAAAAGCTGGCTTTGGCTTGCATTGGACGTCTTGTGACAGTGTCTGAATGCTGTCGCTATTATACATCACACTGCGTTTGAGTGACATTCAAATTACCACTGCGTTTGCCATGCAAATAGCCTGTATCGGCTTATCTGTGATGGATCTGCTAGTTGGAGCGATTGAGAAAGGGATGAATATTAACTAGATCTCCACACAGAATGCAGAGAGATGGTCTACATTGTGTAAGACACTGGACTGGCATCTGTGCTGGAAAAACAGAATGATGCAGTAATCACAAACCATCAATGATGGACTAGCATGACTAGCATTATTAGTGAGGCTGTCCTCTGAGACTCACACAGCCTGAATAGCTGTGACAGAGCCTTGTTACAATGAGCCGAGCGCTGTAAAGCGTCCGCTGTTCTCATTTCTAATCAATTTTTGTCAGACAATTTGAATGCCCTTACTTAAAAATAAACTGTAAAATTCATGGAATTTTATTTTCCATTGCAAAATTAATCGTATGTTGCCATGGAATATTTTTGTCAATAGCCAAAAATACATTGCATGGATTTAAAATATTTTCTAATACCAAAAATCATTAGAATCTTAAGTAAATATTATGTTTTATAATATATTTTGTAAATGTCCTACCGTAAATATATCAAAACTCAATTTCTTAATAGTATTGTGAATTGTTAACTTTTATTAGATTTTCTTAATCAGTCAAGATTCCAGCATTTCAAATAGTTGTATTTCAGCCACATATTGCGCTATACTATCAAATTATACATCAATTTAAATCCTATTCAATCATCTTTCGGAGAAGTATAAGAAATTATGACTGGTTTTGTAGTCCAGCGTCATAATTTTCTTTTCTTTTTTCTAACAAACACACACATGCTTTCACAGATATAACATTTTGTGTGTGTGTGTGGTTTTGTGAGTGTGTGAGAACTTGTGTCCACATGTGTTTGTGTGTTTACATAACCATCTGTGCATTTGACAGTGGACAAAAAACAGAACATGGAATGTAAAGTGACTCTGACAGCCGACTTTCTGTACATATGCTTCATGCCTGTACACTCAGAAAAACATATATTAGGAGTTTAAACTGACAAGCATTTGAAACATACTGTAATCATCAAACATACAAATCTTTGACTGTTGTTGCTAGAATAAGTGAAGCACAAGCTGTAAAGGTACTGTTCATTTTTGGAAAGGGAGGTAAGGAACATTAGCTCATTAAAATGTAAAGATGGACACAAAACACTCGTTTTGCTTTCCCCCAATAAATGCAATTTTCAATGGTCCATGGGGTAATTAGGCTGAAATTTCATAACATCAAAACATATTAATGTATTCCCTTGTGTGAAAATAAATAAAACAATACTAACCCATCATGCACATCAAATCAAATATCTATAATCAGAATACTCCCTAATAAGTTTTATACAGCATTTGCTCTTCCTTGTTGAGTCCACAAAATGTACAATTAAATATTTCTGCAGGTTATATTCTAAGCTAGCCAGCTAAGCTGATATGTTGAAAGGGTAGCTTACAAATTTACACATTTAATTTCACATAAAATATTCAACCATAAAGCAATATTTCAGCATTTTTAATCAATCAATGAACTATGGGCTGCATGGTGGCGCAGTAAGTAGCATGATCGCCTCACAGCAAGAAGGTCGCTGGTTTGAGCCTTGGCTGGGTCAGTTGGCATTTCTGTGTGAAGTTTGCATGTCCTCCCCATGTTTGCGTGGGTTTCCTCCGGGTGCTCCAGTTTCCCCCACAAGTCCAAAGACATGCTCTATAGGTGAATTGGGTAGGCTAAATTGTCCGTAGTGTATGTGTGTGTGAATGAGTGTGTGTGGATGTTTCCCAGTGATGGGTTGCAGCTGGAAGGGCATCCGCTGCGTAAAACATATGCTGGATAAGTTGGCGGTTAATAAAGGGAATAAGCCGAAAAGAAAATGAATGAATGAATGAACTTTCAATTAAAATCAACCCAGCTCAATAATATCCATATGCTATCTAAACACAAACATACAACAATAGCAGAAAAAAGTCAGAAGTGCCTACTTTCTGGAGCTGCAGGACGTGCTGAGGCCTAAGACTGGGTTTACTGGCCAAGCTGGAAGAGTTGAGGTTGTAGTTTTTCAGGCTCCGACTCTCCTTCAAATGTGCCTGGAGCTTTTCCCTCCTTCTCCTGTAGGGGGCAGCATATTTAGATGAGAATACAAAATACAACGGGCTACGGGGAAATTTATTTACATAAACAAACACAAGCAGACTCATTCGCATGCGTACACATCACCCATCATCTGTAGGAATATGCTCTGACAGCCAAGACAGCCCATAGTTATTTTCCTGGGAGATAAAATAATTACTGGTGCACTTAAAAGTCACTACATCATTGTTTGATTTTTCTTCTGTCAGTTGGCTCGCTCATTGCATCATGTGTTTTATTGAAATGGCTGGGTTGTTCCACACACACCCCTTCTTGCTTCAGGAGCTTTGACTTACAGTCTGATGCTTGACTCAACTCATGGGTGAAATATGGATATATACTCAACCACACAGATCAGATCCATCAAAGTTTCACTTCAAGACAGCTATTATTATTCACTTTCCATACTTATGCTTACAAAAGGCAGCATATGCACTCCACGGAAGCCGTTCAAAAAGGAGTACTTTTCATTTTTCCACAAAACAATAATTTTTCATCCAGTATCACACCCACATTGTTCAAACAATATCTAAAAGACCCCAACCCTAGATTTGTTTTATAGTCAAATTAATAAGTGTGGTGAGGGGGCGGGGCCGAGAGCCGTGGGAATGAAATGAGGCCGTGGCGTAAGTGAATACACCTGCAGCGCACACCGGCCTCGAATCCCATGGAAGGAGCTCTGGAGGAACGATGGCAGAGGAAGCTGAGAGAGGTCCAGGCCTGGACAGTTATGTTTTGTTTGTTTTGGTTTAGACGGCAGTCTCCGTGAGGAGCTGCCGTCCCTTTTATTAATAAATATCTTTTTTTAAGATGTTTCGGTTCTCCGCCTCCTTCTTCCCGGCGGTCAGGTGGCCGTGAACTTCATGACAGTGGTGCCAAAACCCGGGAGAAGGAGGGACGCGTTGTCCAGACGTACTCGCTGCTGAGAGGGGTGAGTGTTCGGGAGTAAACCCGAGGGGGGGAGAAACCCGTCCATCTGCAGTGAGTGCTGGAGTGGTCAGGGGTTGGCAAGGTAAGGATCTGCCTGCTGCTGTCTCCCAGCATGGGGAGGAGCAAGGGGATGCGGGGCTCACCACCGGAAGGGAAAGCGCTGAAGGGAGCCATCCCAGAGAAACCGGGGGAGTCACCGCTGTCTGCCTTGATGCCGAAGCCTGCGTCCATCCACCAAAGCGGGAGCGGAGCAGGAGACGCCGGACGCCAAAAGACGAGCGGGTGGATAGATTCCTTCACAGGGACCCAGCACGTCACCGATCTCTCAGGTGGTGGTGGACCGGGAGACAGCGTGTCAGGAGAACCGGCGGCGGCTCTTCGGGGTGGCGGCATTTCTGGGCTCTCGGCCCCGCCCCCTCACCACAATAAGCAACTACAATAGTTGTAATTAATAAATAACAAGATTCCAAATAATTGTAGCATTTCAAGTTCTTCAGGTTTCCCACTCACTTTAACCAATGAAATTATGTGATTCTTACTGCCGTTCAAATTGTATTGGGTAGGAATGAAAGATTTTTGAGAATACTTTTACTTTTACTTTCATTTTCTTCCAGATAACATTTTGAGAGGTCGACATAACAAGTGCAATGTCTAAAACCACATTGGGAAAGTTTTTATGCATTTTGTCTAAACATTTACAACTGCATTCCGGGGGCCTGAAAACTCAAACTTTTGAAATGGTTGATTAAATGGTTTCAAAGTGCACTTAGGAAAAAAAACCCATTATCATCTATATATACAGTATATACAGTTGAAGTCATAATTATTAGCCCCCCTGTATCTTTCCCCCCCAATTTCTGTTTAACGGAAAGAAGATTTTTTCAACACATTTCTAAACATAATAGTTTTAATAACTAATTTCTAATAACTGATCTCTTTTATCTTTGCGATGTTGACAGTACATAATATTTTACTAGATATTTTTAAAGATACTAGTATTCAGCTTAAAGTGCAATTTAAAGGCTTAACTAGGTTCATTAAGTTAGCTAGGCAAGTTAGGGTAATTAGGGTAGTCATTGTATAATAATGATTTGTTCTGTAGACCATCGAAAAAAAGTATTACTTAATGGGGCTTAAAATATTGACCTTAAAATGGACAATTAAAAACTGCTTTTATGTGAGACAATATAAAGCAAATAAGACTTCCTCCAGAATATAAAATATTATAGGAAATACTGTGAAAAATTCCTTGCACTGTTAAACATCATTTAGGAAATATTTTAAAAAAATACTAATAATTTTAACTATAACTTTAACTGTATAATAAATATAATATACACCTGTCTGCTGGAGTACATAAAGTGTGTGATTTAGGCAAATGAAAATGGTTTTTATATGTTTTTGTTTTTTTTAAACATACTGAGTGATGTTGCCAATTACTGGCAATTTAATTGCATTTTTATTTATTTGTTATTTGCATATTTTTTAACAGTGCTTTTGACAATGTTATCATCTGTTTGCAAAACGTAATGTTTCTTAATATACATTTAAAACAGCTAGCCACCTAAGTAGAGTGGAAGTGAGGCAGTGCACTAGTTTTTGGTAATTCTGACAAATGTGTTATTAAATACAGACAATGGGCAGCTTAGAGGAGTTGAAGAGGAGCTATCTAAATCTCCAGCTTATAATGACAGCAAATGTATTTGTCTCAATTAAATACTTGAAACAAGCCTGTAAAAGCTGAATAGCAAAAAAAGCGCCAGCATTGAAAGCATGCCACGGGCCAAAAATGTTTTAATTCATTCTTGTTGGAAAGGTGGCCAGTAACTGTGGGTGCCTTTATGAGAAAGTAATTATGTCCCCACCTCCAGTCATTATGTTTCAGGGTTTCCATAGCAGTCGCTCTTTCCCCTCGCTTGTTATATTGTGCCCTTCTTTCAAAAGATTTGCTCTTGGGAACAGCTCAAGCTTTGATTAATTCTGAGGTCCACTTACTTGTTCCGGCAGTAGAGAGCCATGCAGAGGGTGCCTAGAAAGCTGATCCCCATGGCAATACATGTGATAGACATCACTTGTCTTTTGTACACCTCCTTACTCTCTGTTGGGAGAAAACAAACAAAGGAATTAAACAAGAAGAGACGAGAGAAAAACATTCATTGTTACACAATACTGTGCCCTCCATTAATATTGGTACCCTTAGTAAATCAGAGCAAAGAATGCTGTGAAAAAAATACTTTATTGATTAACATTTTGAAATTTCGCTCAACATACAGTTTAAGTCAGGATTATTAGGCCTCCTGAATTATTAGACCCCCTGTTCAATTTTTTTCCCAATTTATAACAGAAAGAATATTTTTCAACACATTTCTAAACCTAATAGTTTGTTCTGTAGATAATCTAAAAAAAAATAAATGCTTAAGGGGGCTAAAATATTGACTCTAAAATGGTTTTAAAAAAATTTTAAACTGCTTTTATTCTAGCCAAAATAAAACAAATTAGACTTTCTCCAGAAGAAAAAAATATTATAGGATATTATATAATACTGTGAAAAAGTCCTTGCTCTGTTAAACATCATTTGGGAAATATTTAAAAAGGAAAGAAAAAAAAAAAAATCACAGGAGGACTAATAATTTTGACTTCAGCTGTATTAACAAAAACTCTTATTGACAACAAACTATCGCAAACAGTTTTAACACAAATATATCTTTGTTAAAGATATATGTTTGCAACAATTATTGGTACCCCTATGAATTCATATGAGGAGCATGTCTTATATTTTGTACAGTATATTCCTATTGTTATTTTTTATATTTTAGTAAAAATGAGTGACTAGAATAAAATGACTGTTTCACAGTATTTCCCATAACATTTTTTGTCTTCTTGAAAAGAAAATCTTATTTATTTTAGTTTAACTGGAATAAAAAAAGAACTGCTAAGGTCAATATTATTAGCATCCTTAAGATTTTTATTTTATTGATTGGCTATAAACAAACCACTGCTGTGCAATGATTTGCCTAATCTAACTTGACTAGTTAACAATCAACTAAATTAAGCCTTTAAATTGCACTTCAAACTGAATACTAGTATCTTGCAAAATTACAAGTTAGTTAGTAAAACTATTATGTTTAAAAATGTATTGAAAAATATATTCTCTCTGTTAACCAGCAAATATTTTAAAACTGAAATCATTAAACTGTATATATGAACTGAAAATATCAATTTCTACCATGCAGGGTAATAATTAAGACATCTGGATTTGTGTTTATCAATCTACCTAACACACTGTCAGGAGGACGGTTCGAGTGACCAAAAAAGAAAAGAAAATCTCCAAAAAATACAATCTGATGTGACCTAGATCAGTGTTTTAAGAGCAAAAAGCATCTACTCTCATCTCAAAACAAATTCAAGCTTCTGCTTGTTTTTTTGTTAATATTTTGAACTAAAGATCAAAAGGTTACATGATATATAACATATTTACTAAGGGTGCCAATATTAGTGTATGCCACTGTACTGTACAGTATGTAGATGCATTTACAGACAAGGCAGCTCATTACATCAAAAATATTTGTAGCGGCAATAGAAGCAGACAGGAATAAGAGAATAAAACATGGCTCGTTGCTCTATAGTTGGAGCTTAATTTTTCAGAATGCCTAATTGCAATGCGGCAAAACCCCCCTATGTAACGGGCAGAGAGTCATGAAAGTGAATCATTTGAAAAACAGCAAGTAATAGACACTGTTATTTATTTAATAATTTCTTTTGAGGGGATGGATGGCACAGGACAAGTGCTAAACCCTAAATGGACACTATTAAGTGTGAAAAATAGCAGCTGTCACTTCTCATATAAAAGAGTAAATCACGCTTGTCTTCACAACTGTTAATAGGCAATCAATCAGATTACACTGAGAAACAACACACTCTGGAGCAGCACAAACTTCAGTGTAATGAATGTGTCGACTACATGGGTGTGATTAGAAATCAGACAGTTGTATGAGCTTAAGGTCAGACTCAAAGCAATGTTAACGGTCTTTCAGTTGGAAATATTTAGAAAAAATGGCCAACCAAAGAAATATCATACTTTCTTAAGATAAAGCTATTTCACTTATGCCATAATCTTTTTTTGATAATATCTCCATTTTTTTTTTCATAAAAATAATATATGTACTACTATACAGCTTGTAAGGGGGAAAATACAAGCAAGCATTGTGTAAAGATATATTTCTTTTCAAATCATGAAAAATAATAATAAAGATTCAAGTTTATGTATTTTTAAGTTTGTATAATGTACTTTCTAGAATTATACACAATATTTATTTCTACATTATTATTGTTATTATTATTATTATTATTATTATTATTATTATTATTATTATTATTATTATTATTATTATCATATTTAAATATTTCTTGGGTTACAACCTGAAATAAATTAAACTGAATTTTGAAATGGAATAATTGAAAACAGGAGTTATTTATTTTAAAAAAAGATGAGTATTATTTATTAATTTATTTGTGAGTATTATCAATTATTTTAAAGGTTATTTAATTAATTTATATTATATCTGAATTATATTATAGGGTACTTTTAGGTGCAAACTTTAATGGACACTAATAAGTGTGGAAATAGCAGCTGCCATTTCTCATTAAACTGTTAATTATAATTAATTATATATTTTTTAAATATGGTTAATGTTTCAACTAACAAATGTGTAGGTATTGTTTTTGTGGATTTAATTTTAGTTCATTTTTGTAACCGTATTAATACCAACACCACTGTACTGTGGCACTTTCAATTTTTACACCCACGAAATCGATTTGTCATTCATATGGGTGGTCCTTCTCCTCCCCCTTATACCTTCTCTGCTAATATAGAAACAAAAGATTATCCAAAGGTTCACAGGTTCATATAAGTGCACTAGCTCACAGAAAAGATCAATAAATTCAAGTGCAAAACCTTGTGAAACTAATCACGCACCATTTGGTTTCTTCTCTTGCTTTCATCATTTATTCATCATCATGCTTCACAAATTGACTTATTATACCCATGCCATTATATGTCTACCATCACATAATTAAAGTGACTGGAAACTCTGGGATGGAAAAAGCCGAAAAAAGGGCAGAGGAGAGATAAGAGAGGGTGGGAAGTATTAACACATTCTCCTACACATTACCTCATGCCCTTCTATGTATCATTGATCCTCTCAAACAGAAGAGAGTGATGGCTGGAGAAAGTGGGGTGTTAAGGTAATTTCTCTCCTCTTTCATTCAGAGCCTGATATTACCTGTGCTTTTACATATATGCGTATTACATGTTTCTGAATATTATAAAACAAGACTTTTTTTTTTACACCTAAAATTGAAACTCAATACAAAGACATAGAAAACAACCCATATATGTAGAAATCTGATATATGGACATATATTCGAATGACATGATATACAATTTCATGTTTGCATGATACATATGGTATGTTGCAAAATATGGCAAAAAAGCTTGTTTACTTTTTTTTTTTCAAATTGAATTTGGAATTATAAATATTAACCTATGTTCAAATGTATGTGTGTGTGTTCATAATGTACACATGTATACACATGTCCTGTATATATTAAATGATAGCTAATATATTTGTCAATATATGTACATATTTGTAATTTCTATGGATGAAGAAAAAAACAAACAAACTGCAAAAATGTAATATATATACATACACACGTCTCTCTCTCACTCACTCTCTCTCTCTCTTGCTCTCTCTCTCTCTCTCTCTCTCTCTCTCTCTCTCTCTCTCTCTCTATATATATATATATATATATATATGAGCTGCATGGTGGCAAGAAGGTCAGTTGGAGTCAGTTGGCATTTCTGTGTGGAGTTTGCATGTTCTAGCCGTGTTGGCGTGGGTTTCCTCCGGGTGCTCTGGTTTCCCCCACAATTCCAAAGACATGCGCTACAGGTGAATTGGGTAAGCTAAATTGTCCATAGTCTATGTGTGTGAATGAGTGTGTATGGGTGTTTCCCAGTAATAGGTTGCAGCTGGAAGGGCATCCGCTGCGTAGAACATATGCTGGATAAGTTGGCGGTTCATTCCGCTGTGACGACCCCAGATTAATAAAGGAACTAAGCTGAAAGGAAAATGAATGAATGAATGTATATATTTGTGTTTTCTTTTATATTTGGAAGATATGTTTAGGGATATAAAGATGAACCGCAAACCAGTTTAAAATTGATTTGGTAACACTATAATTTAGGTCACAATTTATGCTATTAACTACTGGCTTATTACCTACTATTAAGATATTAACTGTTAATTAGTAGTTATAAAGCATGATCTTATCCTGCGTCCCTAATTCTACCCAAAACCTTAACCCAACTTCTACATTACTAACTATTAATAAACTGCTAATTAGTAGTTTATTAAGCTAGTAGTGTTAGTTAATGGTGTGTTAATACATTGAATTGTGACCTAAACTAAAGTGTAGCCAATGATTCAAATATGTGACAATTCAAATCTGCTGAGATACAACTGGAGTAGAAGTTAATATATGAATAAATCTCTGAGGGGAACTGACTGTCTTTAGAAAAAAATATGTGGCATTTTCTGTGCTTCTTGCCTCGGAATGGTAGATATTAAAGCAAGGCTCATAAGTGCGGTGCTGCTTTGTTTACAGCAGTAACTCAGGAAACACTATATCACTGCTGTTCATTTGCGCCACCTGCTGGCAGAGTAATTCTCTTTCAGCCTGTCTGCTGTTTATTCATTCAGATGTTCTGTGGTAGGCCAACAGTTCCACAAAACTAAAGTCAGTCCATTCTGTTTTTGCTTCAAATGTAGAAATTATACAATTTAATTTAGATTCACATCGCTCATGATTAATTAAACTAGTCTAAAAGTGACACTCTTGTAATATAGGAATCTTCACTTTGACTTCATGACTTCTTCTAAAGATGATGTAAAGCATAAAGTTGTTATAATATTATTATTATAATAATAATAATAATTATTATTATTATTAGCCTATCAATCTACTGTGCTCAAATAAAACATTGAACTGCCATTAATCATTAATAAATCTAAGAAGCTAATTAAGGCAATTACATTTATGATTTGATTTACATTTATTAAAGATAATTAATCTTGCTCTCAGATACTTTTTTAAGATACCCTTACTGTAGATAACCACACAATCATGTCCTATTAATTAAGGCACCCACATAAAGAAAATATAACGAAACGGTTACTATGTAACCCTCGTTCCCCGAGGGGGGGGAACGGAAGTGCTATGTGGAAACTTACACTATGGGGGATTTCGTCAGAAGCCAATCATCTGAAAGAGTAATAAAACGGGCCAATGAAATGCCAATGAATTGGTAGCGTCAGTGTACACAGCTGGCAGCAATCATAATCATTCATGTATAAAGATGCCAGCCGT
Organism: Danio choprae; assembly: GCA_903798125.1. Classification (NCBI taxonomy): domain Eukaryota; kingdom Metazoa; phylum Chordata; class Actinopteri; order Cypriniformes; family Danionidae; genus Danio; species Danio choprae. Next base: position 5,113,272 of record CAIGQW010000302.1, on the reverse strand, counting down.
GCATAGCAAAGACACCATTTCTAGCTGAAGAGCCGAACTAAGCTGTCAGCTAAGGTGCAACCGCTTGTGGCGAAGGAACATACCATTTCCGCCCCCCCCCCTCGGGGAACAAGGGTTACGTAGTAACCGTTTAGTTTCCCAGCGAGAGGGGTACTTCAATGCTATGTGGAAAATTCCACTATGGGGAAATGTATGGAAAACGGCACAGCGATTGAACCTTACCACGTCACTGGTGAGAGGTTAGCCAGGCTCTCCGCGTGAGTGCACCATCCTCACAAGAGACACAGTCCTCCAACGTATCCCCTGGCCCTTACTTACCTGTGAAGCATTTAAGACTTATTTATATTTTTTGGGGAGTCGTAAAAAATACACCTAGTCAGTTTCTAGGAATTTTTTAAAATACGACGTGCAGTCCCGATAGGGAGGATGCTGTGAAGATCACCTGCTGCCAAATTGGGGAGACCTGGTGGCAAGAAGACATATGGACTAACCCTGAGAAGGGGGAGTACACATATGAAGGATGGTTAGCGGGGAGGGAAGACACAGGCCCGTGTAAGAGGGGGGGACTATACCGTAGCTGAGTGAAGCAAATGGGATCGCCAGTGGGGATCGCACATAGCAGGCACCTATACCCAGAACGCTGGCTGACCAGGTGGGCATGCCAACAACGTAATGGGTCAGGTACCCGACTCCTCCGCCGTGTCAGATGCTGGGGGCCTCGGAGGAACATTGTAGGGAACATTGAACATCGCCAAATGGGGAACTCAACTCAACAGAGTAAAAAATGCACACTTATCTCTGTGTTAGAGAGAAAGGCGCTGCAAGTGTTACAACACCAAACCGAATTTCCTCATTCACCAGGGTTTCACTCAAAGATTCTAAAATCTCGCAAATATATTATGTGTCGCCCATCCCGCAGATCTACAGATATCTGTTAGAGAGGCGCCACGTGCCCAAGAAGAAGCGACGCTTCTAGTGGAGTGCGCTCTCACTCCTGGGGGACACGGCTTGCCCTGGCTCAGATAAGCGAGGGAGATGGATTCAACTATCCAGTGGGCCAACCTCTGCTTGGATACAGCACTTCCTTTCTGCTGACCGCCGTAACAGACAAAGAGCTGCTCAGAGGAACTAAAGAGTGAGATCCACATAAATACGCAGAGCGCTTCCCTCACTCGACGCTCGGATGGAGCGCGATGAGGAGTGGAGAATCCGCGAGCCGCGATCTTTGCTGCGCAACAGACATGCCATCACAGTGATGGCATGCACTGCCCGCGAGCACCACATTAGCATGCTGGACCCCCAAACATGCAACGCAGTGTTCATGCCCATCATCCAGGGACAGAAAACCACGACATCCAGAAATGCATGGTCGGAATGACATCTTGAAAAAGACCCGTTGCATGACCGTGTTGCTCTTTTAAGAAACTTGCTCCTATATACTAACCGCTCTAGAAGGACCCAAAAACACCCAGGCAAGGGAGAATAGCCCAGCTCGACCGTCTGCCACTGCGTGTCACACACTCTGGAAGTGGGAGAAACAGCCTGTTCAAACACCGGCAGCTTTCTTATTCTCTCTCTCTCTCTCTCTCTCTCTCTCTCTCTCTCTCTCTGAAAAACCCGAAGACTCTCCCAGTAGCGTGTTTGGCTCTTAAAGCAAAAAGGTGTCTTTGCTATGCACGGTTGGCATCTTTATACACGAATGATTGTGATTGCTGCCAGCTGTGCACGCTGATGCCACCAATTCATTGGCATTTCATTGGCCCATTTTATTATTCTTTCAGATGATTGGCTTCTGACGAAATCCCCATAGTGGAAGTTTCCACATGGCATTGAAGTTCCCCTCCCGCTGGGGAACCAAAACTACAGGACTAACATCCTACCAATAACACCCACTGCATTTTGAATACTTTATCATCAAGCACATCACTTTATCTGAGACATTTATGGATTTACATATCTGGCAAGAAACTATTTAAAAATAAAAATAAAAATTTATTTAAAAAATAAAATTATTAAAAATTGAAGAACAAGACTTTATAGGTATTTTATATTTATATATACAGTATACAGTTCCTTTTTGGAAGGAAATGAATACATTTATTCAACAAGTGTACATTAAAATAATCAAAAATGACTATACAGGTGTCTAGTCTGTCAAAATGTTTAGCCCTCTCAAAAATATTTCCCAAGTGCTGTTTAACGGTGAGAATTTTTTCAGCACATTTTTAAACATAACAGTTTTAATAACTTATTTATAATATCTAATTTATTTGTCTGTCATGATTGTCAGGTTCTGTTGTTGTGTTCCATGTGCTTTTGTTGTTGTCATGTGATTCCTTTGTTCTGTTTCCCGCCGTTTTTAGTGTTAATTTATTTCACCTGTGTCTCACCCCTGTGTATCATCTGTCCCATTAGCCCTCATGTATTCATACCCCTCTGTTTGTTTCATTCTTGGTCTGGTATTGTATTGTCTATGTGTCGTTCTGTCCATGCTGTCGTCACCCCATGTCCTCCCAGAGTTTCCTGTATCTTCCAGTGCCCGTGTATGTAGTAAGTGTTTGTTAATAAATTCGTGTTTGTTAAATCTCGTGTTCTCGTGCCTTCATGTCCCTCAGTCGAGCGTGACAATGATTAAGGTACATAATATTTTACTAGTTACTACTAGTAAGATGCTAGTATTTAGTTTAAAGTGCCAGTTAATTATGTTAACTTGGCAAGCTTGGTGAATTAAGCAAGTCATTGGACAACAGTGGTTTGTTCTGTAGCCAATCAAAAATAAAACAATTAAATTAAGGGGCTAATAATAATTAAAACATAATTAACATTTAATACAATTTTGTTTAATATACTTTCGGCTAATAATTTTGCCTTCAACTGTATATACTTTTACGGTAACACATTACAATAAGGTTGTATTAGTTAATGCATTTACTAACATGAACAA
>CAIGQW010000302.1:5059553-5088387 GCA_903798125.1 Danio choprae | reverse complement strand
GTTGATTTTTCAATTAATTGAATTAATCCAGGCACATTTAGTTTTATAATTGGTCTGGTTCTCACTTTATTGATAACATGAATTGTAGTTTGCAAGTAAAGCTGCAAATTCCTCCAGCTGCCTCTATAATTATCTTCTAATACGTGGAGAACAGTTAAGTGAAAATCATTGTGCTGCATAAATAATTAATCTATTAGGCAGTCTGGTGAGTTTATAGAAACCAGTAGGAGAGTTAGGAGAAGGGATAATCACACTCAGGTCAGTACAACGTAACCGTGACTAGTGTGGGTATGCCATACAACAGTAACTGGCCTCTGCTAGACTCACTCCCATCCAGGTCACCAATGAAAACCCTCTGAGTATGTTTGCCCTATTCTGGGTGGGATTAAAGCCTGCATTTCTGGAATGGGAAGTAGATGTAGTAATAAGCACACCAAAAACCTCAGCCTGTAATTTCAGCTTCTAGTGAGCTTCTTGAACTAGAGCCTCGGAGGTGGACAAACTTACTAGGACCCCAAATATTATAGGCTCTAGGCCAGTGTAGTGGACCTCTTGAGGCCAGGACAGTGAGGTTTACTCACACACTTTCATTACTCTCAATCCCCCTCAAACCCCACTACCATCCAGAACATAGACCCAATGTCACCATCTGGTTCTACTCACCCTGCTGTTGAGTGGGATTCAAATCGGGAGGTGGATGCACTTGCAAGCATCACAAACATCACAGATTCTAGGACAGTTGCTAGTACACCTCTTGAACCCAGTTGAGTGAAGTTCACTTGACATGCTTCATTACACTGCAGACCAGTGGGGGTGTCGGAAGGAGGGAAAATTGCTCTGGGGCTCAGTACAAGGCAACTTTGCCTAGTCTGAGTACGTTTTCATTAGCAAGACTTGATACATTTACCCCTTTTAAACCTTACTCCCATCAAGCTCACAGAACCAATCCTCTAATTCTACTCGTGTTTTTGTGGGATCCGTTTTTCATGATGGGAGGTGGAAGTACATACAAGGATGCCAAAGACCACAGTTTCTTAGACACTAGTGTGCCTTTTACAACTCTACAACTTCATTACATTGCAGACCCGAGAGGGTCTTCACTAGCAGGCCTCTATTACACTACACTCTGCAAACCTCTAAACTGTACATCCATCCATGTCTCAGCACCAGTGTAGCCCCTCTGATTCTACTTGTTTTTAGTGGCATTGCTATCACAGGAGGTATAAATACATACAATTGTCAAAACAACCAGCTCCATGTCGGGCAGATAGCTTCTTAGATAGTCCTTGCTGAATGAAAGCTGCTATTGAGTACAGACTCAGTGGTCTGAAGATCGTATATAGTCTTAATATAGATCTTAAATTAAAGCTTCGACCACAAACTGCAGAAAACTTCTATTTAACAAACACAAGCTGACCATGTAAGTTGTACTTCAGTGTGAGCAAACAAAGTTTGAAGCAAGTACGGTTGTTCACATTTTATGTAACAATTGTACTGTATGTTTCTGACAGAAGTGTTTGAGTGAGGGTATTAAGATGCTCTCAGCGCCTTCAAATTCAATAGTATGAGCCATTATGATATACATTTTCATCAATCCATTACCATTAAAGCCATACAAGCGCAACGTCTTCTGCTGAAACACTGTCGTGACCTTTATTCTCACTTTGTGGTCAGTATTACCATCAGTTTAAGTAGTAACAAAGAGCCAATTGCCATTACAGCTGCCATTACAAGTAAAATGGCGAAGTTTGTCCAGTACTCTGAGGTGGAAATGATCGTTGGATGTGCTGAGACAGCTGGTGGACAGACTCAGCTGGATAGAACCAATTACTGTCCTTTTCTCCTCTCTTCCCTTCTGTCTTTCCTTTGCTATTCATGTTACATCAGAATTACAAAAGTCTTTTTATGAACCGCCAGACAGACTGTACATGTCAGCACTATCTCAGCTTCCCATTGTTTGTCATTGTAAGGATAATGCTGTGTTCCTCCCAGGGCATTATGGGTAATAACTCTGAAGTGCTTGTGGCTTCCGAATAAAGGTGAAGAGAAGAAGCCTATGAGGCTGATTGACAGACTAAGCGATGCTGGGGAGATTGAGAGGCTTAGGAAGTATTATTAAAGGAGAGCCTCATAATGTTTAGACATTAAGGAGGCCAGAGGACTGACAGAGCCCAGCACTGTGAAATGAGAGGAGACTTGCCAGCACCGACAGATCTGAAAAGCAGCAGACATGTGTGAAACCTCCAACAGATGAGATAAGACAAGATGAGAGTGCTAGTTACAAAGCAAAGTTGATATCTTAAACTTTCTAAGGTAGCGAGTAAAGGAGGAAGTGAAATCAATTCAGGGAATCACTCAGCTGTGGATTTAAAGATAGTTCAGAAGTTAAATTTATAATAAAATGCCAAAAATCACTCAAATATTAAGGTTAAGATCATATGCCTTGAAGTTATTTAGTAAATTTCCTACCATAAATATATGAAGAGGTCAGATGCAAAAGCCGCTAAACGCCACTTCCGCCAAAAATGAGCTAAGGACATTGAGCGAATGCTTTAGGCACGTAGCACATGTTCAACCAATATTTTTGCTTCAAATCGTCTAAATCCCAGCGTCAGTCCATTAAGAAATAACAGTTTGATGGCAAAAGCCTCTAAACGCCACTTGCCTTTGACAGCAAAAGCCAATATGTCCCGAGAACCAATCAAAAGGCATGAATCGAATATGTTTTCAATGTAACGGCGTGCTGATATGCCGGCTTTTATGAGGAGACTGTTTTATTCTGCTTTCAATTTATATTTTAAAAGATGGAGTTTGATGAATTGGATTAGCCTGTCCGATTGTCTTTAAATGGCAAATGAAAACATCCCTTACCTCAAAACCCTGTGCATTATAAGAAAAAGAAAACACACTGTACAGTCGAAAGTGTAGCATGCATCCATAACGTTTTTTTGTGCAGTGACGCTTACTTTGAATGAGTCTGATTTACTCTACATTAAATGGCAACACTGTTTCACGAAAGACGAAGTTAAGATGCTGTTCTTTTATCCAAAAAAGAGACCAAGACCTTGAGTATGGTGAGAATGAATAAATGACAGCTTCTAAAAGTGTCTGAGAGACATTCCCTTTTTGCCCAGTAGGCCTAGCTTGTGTTTTATTTGCTAATGTAAGCAATTTTTAAAAAAGATAAATATAATGTATAAAACTATACATTATTTATATTACTTCATATTAACTATACGTCTGATAAGCTTTTTATATTAATGGCCAATGCACAGATATTGATGTTTCACAATGTTTTACACTACATTATTTGAATCTAACAAGCTTAGTTTACAATGTTTGCAATGTTTACATTGCTCTACTTGCATTAAAGCTAAATCCCAAATATCAGAAATGACAACAGATTGTTAAGATTTAATTAATGTCAATTAATTTTATGTTATTGACTAATGCACTTACTTGACAGATTTCATTCATTTATTTTCCTTCTGCTTAGTCCCTGGTTTATCAGGGGAATGTACTTGACAGATTTATGTATTTTTAATTTTAGGTGGTTTATGTGTTCTATGTTTGGTAAAATTATTTCTAATTGAATCTTTAGTGATTTTTCAACTAATTACGCTGTCCTGTCCCAATAGGTGGATTTAGAGGTTTTTGCAAAAAAGCACAAGTGGATTTAGCTGGTTTTGATGCAAAATAAAATTGACCTAGTTAAAAAAAAACAAAGAATTGTCTAAAGTGACATTTTTGAAAAAAGTTATTTTATTTACTAGCTAATAACCTTTTCATTATCTATAAAATGAACCTTCTGAACCTAATTATAGGAGCCTGATAGAAAATGCTCATTTACAAAAAAAGAGGTCTGATGGATTTAGAGGGTTTTGCATCTGAACTTCATATAATCAAAACTCAATTTATGATTAGCAATATGCACTGCTAAGCACTCAATTTAGACAACGTCAAAGGTGATTATATTATATTATATTATATTATATTATATTATATTATATTATATTATGTTATATTATATTATGTTATATTATATTATATTATATTATATTATATTATATTATATTATATTATATTATATTATATTATATTATATTATATTGTTGAAACATCTCCAGCTTGGATATGCACTATTGCAATGTAATATAAATACAATATGCATTTAAACTAGTGCTCCTCATCCAAGGTATGTAAAGAAGTCCTCTGCAGATCCAAAAAGCAATTAAAAACAAGGATTAACATATTATCATAAGCTAAAATAAATATAAATCTATATAATATAATATAATATAATATAATATAATATAATATAATATAATATAATATAGTATTGCCTATATATCGTGCTTAAGAGAAAAATAAAATAATTTAGTCATGGCTACATTTAATTGGCCATCAGTTCAGAAATTAATCAAGACAAATTTTGATATTTGATCTTAAGCTAAACCCCAAGGTGCTCAAGGTATCCCGCTGCTAATCGTGAGTAGGTGACATTTCCTGATGATTGCAGATATATTATATTGGCCTGATTTACATAATCCGCTGCGCTGAGAGTCACTTATGAACATGATGCCACTGTCTTTGATAACTAATCATTCCTGTGACTTGCCCTTTAAATGAAAAGTTACAAAAGGCCAATAACACTGTCATCCAGACAGAGAGGATGAAATGACAAGAAGCTCTTATAGCCTAAACCATTCAAATATAAGGAGCCCAAAGGCTGTGAGGATCCACTCTAATCAGCAAGTCTGACAATTACTTAGCCCTGCTTACCTGCTGCCTCTGGCTGAGCCATCATCACAAAGAGACTGCTAATAACCACAGACTCGCTGTTCAGTAAACACACATTGGGACCAGCAGGGAATCTGTCCAAAAAAAAAAAACGAGGGTACTGCTATGGTAAAGCTTTGAAATTTGGAGGAGTAAAAATAACAAACCGATAACAGCGCAAATAAACAGCAGGTCCCTTCAGAGACGCATGGAATTGAGAGCTTATAGGTCTCTGCCAATCATAAAGAATAGACATGTACGCAGAACAAAGTGGCGCTTTGTATTATACCCTAAGTGAATAAATCATGTCGTACATGATTGCTATAAATCGGATGCATTGAGTACTCCTGACATTTGCTTCAATTGATGTCAGACGGATGCTAAATTGAGGTCTCATAGGAAAATGCAATAAGTCGACCGTCTTTAGGCAGGTAGCTAATAGAAGCTCAATTGGTTAAAAATTAGCTTTGCTACATGCATTTTATTCTCAGCCAAGGTACGTAAATAAGAAAAATAGCCCCTGTAAACCAGCCTACATGGTAGGTTGCCAAGGAAACCAGAATGTAGGAGAATATGGTGAAAATATGCAGTAGAAATCAGCATACAATTCGCATCTTCATTATGAGGCAGGTTGACAAGATATATATCTCACTGTAAATGACCCATCTGAAAGCATTACCGCAGACTGGGGTGAATATTTTATAAGTGTGAACAAGCGGATTTGTACCAGGCCTCAGCTGATGAATTGCAGCAATCGATATAAAATTTATCTTTACGCTTGTGCTTGCTTTCTAACACCGTAAGGTAAATTGGCTCTAGGGACTGCAATCCATTAGTTTGTTGCCTCAATGGTGCTGCAATTGCTGCCATGCCCAGCTTCTGTGATAATGAAAGGCAAAACAGACAACTTATCAAATCATATGAACTTTTTGTTCTGAAAATTCCAAATGATGAGGAGTCAGGTAGAAGTAATAACGTAAGACTTTAATCACATTTTTAAAAGCCTCTGTATGCCAATATACAAAAAAAAGGAGTTGAAAGGGAAAGTTAATTTGAGAGCTATTTTCGGTTCTAAGCCATAGGGGTGGCATTTATCAGCGCAGCTTAAACACAATACACAGAGTACAAACATAATTTGAATCAAAAAGATACAACATTAGTCAGTAAAATTCACTAAAATTTATGAAAAATTCCTTCCATAAAATTCCTTCATGTTGTCCGAACACAAACTGATTAAGTAAACTTAATTGTTTTTACAAATGTTGGTTGATTGAACATAAATTAATTAAGTTGTCCCCCCCAAAAAAATAAAAATTGTGTTGATTTAACTCATTTTAAAGAAGTAGTTTAAACAAGAATTAATTTTTTAATAAAGTAAAAGAATTGTTACAAAGTTTCTGTATATTAAAGTTTTGTTTTGTTTTTTGGTGTGTGGTAACTTCATAAAAAAAGGTGGTAAAGGTAAAATGCAACAACACCTCTCAGTCATTTTTGGTACTCACTGATACCCATACCTGCATTTTAGGGCAGGCACATCCTCGAATGACATACGGTTGCCTCATGGTGTGTGTTTGGAGCTTCAATGCGTAGATTCGCAATTTCCATTTTTTTTTATCATAAAATACAACCCCATTCGCTAGTATTTGTCTTTTCTACTAAGGGTGAACAAAGGGTGAACCCTTGTAACTTTAGCCTGCTAGCACCGCTAGTCAGCTAAAGCTACCAACTTCCTTTACTTACTGTCTCACTTACTGTCTTTGCTCTTCACCTTGTACAATGTCGCTTGTGTGTCTATCCTTGAGTGCAGGGGAAGCAACGATGGAGGCGTTGGAGCTGGAGCTGGAAGCAATGGAAATCCAGATCCGTGACCTCGAGATGAAGCGAGCACAGCTCCAGAAACAACAGGCCCTGCTCGATGTTCCCCGGACTGCGGCTCGCTCATCTGAGGTAAGTGTGCGATACAATCTTAACACTTTATCCACCTCAGCCCTGTGTGTTTCTCTGTCAAGGCCCAGCACACCGAGGATGCGGTTTGTCCAGGGGTGGATCACTCCGACACCTGGCTACTGTGGCCCCTGGGTGCAGCCGCGTAAGGTGCATACCAGGTCTTGGGGCAGAACGTCTCCTCCTCCTGTGTTCGAGATCCCCATGGAGAACCGCTTTGCCCCCCTCCGCGAGACGGGTCGTGATGTGGCAGTCATTGGTGACTCCATCGTTCGCCACGTTCGCGCTGCTTCCACTAAAGGTAACAACGTACGCACTCACTGCTTTCCCAGTGCTCGTGTTAAGGATGTTTCTGCTAAGGTACCCGCTATCCTGAGCGCTGGCGAAAGCATCGAAGCTGTCGTCCTCTACGTGGGGATAAACGTCACCGGGCTGCAGCAGACGGAGATCCTGAAGAGGGACTTCAGGAGCCTGATCGAGATGGTTCAATGCACCTCGCCCACCATGCAGATCATCGTGTCTGGACCGCTTCTTACTTCCCGCCGGGAAGGCTCAGTAGACTTTTTGCTCTGAATGAATGGCTTTTTCACATGGTGTAAAGAACAGAGAAGTTGTTTTTTGCCAATAACTGGAATCTTTTCTGGTAATGTCCTAGGCTTTTCCGTCCTGATGGTCTGCACTCCAGCAGAGCTGGTGTTAAACTCCTGTTGGACAACATCTCCACGATGCTCAGTTCTTTCTGACTAGTAAGTGAAAATTTACATTTTAGCCATATAGACTCTTGCTCGTCACACTTAAATCACAGTAATGCATACCTGGCTAACAACATAGAGACTGTGTCTGTTCCTCGTACTATTAGATCAAGAAATAAACTTACTATGTGCTCTAGAAAAAATCTATTAAAAATCAAACCAGAAAAACTGCAAAAAAGTGAAAATAGACATTTTATAAAGCTTGGTCACCTAAACATCAGGTCACTCGCACCTAAAGCTTATTATAAATTAAATAATAACAGACAATAATCTTAATGCACTCTGTTTTACTGAAACCTGGCTGACAAAATGACTATATTAGCTTAAATGAAGCAACTTCTTTAATCACCATATATAGACCCCCAGGACCCTATGTCAATTTTCTAAAAAAGTTTTCTGATTTTATTTCTGACTTACTAGTTAAAACTGATAAAATGCTAATTGTAGGAGACTTTAACATACACATAGATGACGCTAACGATACATTAGGGCTCGCGTTTACAGATTTACTACAATCACTTGGGATAAAGCAAAATGTTATTGGTCCAACCCACCACTTAAAGCATACATTAGATCTAATTTTGTCCCATGGAATTGAGGTCATTGATGTAGACATTATACCACAAAGTGATGATATAACAGACCACTACCTCTTATTATATAAGCTGTTTACCTGAAATTAGCAGATCTCCACAGATATATTGCCCTGGTAGAACTATCGTACCATCCACAAATGTACAAATAACTTACTCGATCTTTCTCTATTTCTAAATGCATCCACGAACGCAAATGACCTTGATGTAGTAACCAGCAGTATGGATGCTATCTTTACTAACACACTAAATACTGTGGCACCCATCAAATTAAAAAAGGCTAGAGAGAATACACCATGGTATAACAGTCATACTCATGCTCTCAAAACAGCAACCCGTGCCCTGGAACGCAAATGGAAAAAAACTAAATAAGAGGTCTTTAGAACTGCGTACAAAGATAGTATGTCCAGCTATAGTAGGGCTCTAAAATCCACCAGGGCTGAGCAGCTCCGCAAACTGATAGAAAATAATCATAACAATCCTAGATTCTTATTTAACACCATTGGTAAATTAACAAATAATCGGTCATCTTTGGAACAAAATATCCCACCACAAATTAGTAGTGATGACTTCATGAACTTTTTCAGTGATAAAATAGAAGGCTTCAGACAGAAAATAGAAGATGTTAAACTTTCTGCTCCACATTACACTTCAGATTCATTAAACATTCCACTGAATCAAAATAATCCACAGTGCTTCAAAATGATAGAACAGGAAGAGCTAGATAAACTTATAAATGGTTCTAAACCAGCTACATGTATGTTAGACCCAATTCCAACAAAATTACTGAAAGAGTTGTTACCTGTAGTAGGAGAACCTCTTCTTAATGTTATTAACTCTTCTTTATCTTTAGGCCATGTTCCAAATCCTTTCAAGCTAGGTATTATTAAGCCTACTATTAAGAAACCACAACTGGACATTTATGTCTAAAATACTAGAACAATTAGTTTCTGCTCCTTTCTGCAGATGAACAATGTTTTTGAAGTGTTTCAATCAGGTTTCAGGCCTCATCACAATACAAAAACTGCATTAGTGAAAATAACCAACGATTTACTCTTAGCTGCTTACCAAGGGTGCATCACGTTATTAGTTTTACTTGATCTTAGTGCTGCATTTGACACCATCGACCACAATATCCTCATAGATCGCTTAAATTCTACAGGTGTCCAGGGACAGGCTCTACAATGCTTTAAGTCATACTTAACTTACCGTTACCAGTTTGTCAATTTAAATGGACAGCTTTCACAAACCAGGCCAGTAAAGTATGCGGTGCCTCAAGGATAGGTTTTAGGCCCTTTGCTGTTTACGATATACACGCTACCCCTGTTAGACATTATTAGAAGACACAGGATCAGCTTTCACTGCTATGCAGATGATACCCAATTATATATTTCAACAAAACCTGATGAGACATCTGAACTGTCTAAGCTAACTGAGTGTATTAAAGATGTTGAAGACTGGATGACCAACAATTTTCTTCTCTTAAACTCAGACAAAACAGAATTATTACTTATTACTCACAACTCGACCTGCAATTAGAGGGATGCAAAGTTAGCATTAGCTCTACTGTAAAAGATCTGGCCGTTATATTAGACAGCAATTTAACTTTTGAAAATCATATCTCCCATGTCACAAAAACCACCTTCTTTCATCTGAGAAATATCGCTAAGTTATGAAATATGCTATCCATCTCAGATGCAGAAAAGCTAGTTCATGTTTTTATGACTTCTAGGCTGGATTACTGTAATGCTCTGTTTGCTAGTTGCCCAGCATCCTCTATTAATAAACTTCAGCTAGTACAAAATGCAGCTGCCAGAGATCTTACCAGGTCTGGAAAATATGATCATATCACCCCAATTTTATCCTCCTTACACTGGTTGCCTGTTAAGTTCTGTATTGATTACACAATATTGCTTCTTAACTATAAAGCTTCAAATAATCTAGCTCCTGTTTATCTAACCAACCTTCTGTCTTGCTACAATCCAACCTGCTCTTTAAGATCTCAAAACTCAGGGCTTCTGGTAGTACCTAGAATAGCAAAGTCGAGTAAAGAAGGTCGAGCCTTCTCATTTATGGCTCCTAAACTCTGGAATAGCCTTCCTGATAATGCCCAAGGCTCAGACACACTCTCTCAGTTTAAAACTAGATTAAAGACCTATCTTTTTAGTAAAGCATACACTCAATGCATCGCATAACGGTAAGATGCATAAGTGTGCTCCACACAGGTGAGCTGGCTTGACAACCACCTGTAGACCTCCTGTCTTAATGCACCAGACATTGTATTAGAAACTCTCTTATGCTTTACATGTTTGTTTCTATGTTTGTTTATATAACTGCTATTTTCATCTATAACAATCCATTTTTGCATCTCGTTTAAATACACTATGAACAGCAGCTACGCTAATTATTTTCTTTATTTTCTATTTCCACCTGGGGATACTCATCCCGAGGCCCCTACAGACTATGCAGCGCCATTGATGTGATCCAAGACCTGTGAAGAGATTATCCCAAGGTATCCTGGACTAGGCCGTATCCCGAGCTGATGCTGTGGTGGTCATGGAGGAATGGAGTGCATGAGACTGATTCCTGAAAGGCCACAGTGACAAACGAGTCCATGCATTGATCCTGTGGGCCAGCCTGACCTCCCGCCGGTGCCCTACCCACACCTGCACCTTTTCCACGATGGACGTCCAGCTTCTCCAGCCTCTGGCGCCTAGACTGCAGCTCCACACAGAAAGTTTGGCCAGAAGAATAATGGTCGTGCCCAACAGAGCCTGGTTTCTCTCTAGGGTTTTTTCCCTTTCCCTTTGTCAGTTGGTGAATTTTTCCTTGCCACTGGCTTGCTTGGATCAGGACTTGTGGAGCTGCGCTTCGGTGGATTTGCTCTTCAGTGTTTGAACTTTTAGCAGTGAAACTTAAACCACACTAAACTGAACTGAACTAAACTGAAATTCAACTCTGAAATCTTGACTTTACTAGAACTATGTTAAACTACTTTGACACAATCTACATTGTAAAAAGCGCTATATAAATAAACCTAAATTTAATTAAATTTTCAGTTCATTTAAAATTAATTAAGAAAAATGGAAAGATTAATCTAAATAATATGAAACATTAGTTGCCTTAATTTAGTAAATTGACATTTCCCTCAGCAATGTAGTCATTTTCACACTTAAAATATTGGGTTACACTTTACAATAATGTTTTATAAGTTAATGTTAGTTACTGTATTTACCAATATTAAAAATGAACATCTGTTGTACAGCATTTCTTTATGATATTTTAACATTTACTAATGTATTAATGCACTGCGAGTTAACAAAAAACAAACAATATGATTTTTTTTCACTAACTAACATTAACACACATGAATAAATATTGTAATAAATGTATTGTTAATTAATATAGTTAATATATTACATTACATTAGTCCTTGATTTATCAGAGATCACAAAAGCGGAATGAACCGCCAAATACTCTGGCATTTTTTAATGCAGCAGATGCCCTTCCAGCTGCAACACAGCACCATGCTGGCTCTAATTTACACACACATTCATTCACTATGGCCACTTTAGTTTATTTAATTTAGTTTACCTAAACCATGTCTTTGGACTGTGGGGGAAACCGGAGCACCCGAAGAACACCCACGCGAACACTGGGAGAACATGCAAACTCCACACAGTAATGCCAACTGGCCAAGCCAAGACTCGAACCAGTGAATACTCGAACCATTTTGCAGGAAAAAAAGAAAACCTTCTGAAACTGCATATGTGTTTAAAATACCCTGTGTATTTTTTTTTGTTGAAGTGAAGTAATCTTTCAGATTTCACTTGGAATGCAGCAGATGTGGTGTTATGCCATGCAAATGTTTGGAACCAGCTGCTTGATCATGGCGTTATCTTAGGAACTGATTGTAATAATTCAGCATATATGTTCTTCTCGACCCTGGGTCAGATTTTGATGAATTTATATGACACTGGAGACATAAGATGGATGTACATGAGCAAAAGGCATTAAAAAACACAAAAGAACAGCATCTAACTTCGCCTTATTCTATGGTGGGAAAATACCAGGAATTAATCTAACTTAGCTTTAGCTTTATTCAAAGAAGTTTTAAAGTACAGCTTGTCCAACTACAAAAGTACAATAGTTCCACTTTAAAAAAGATAACAAAGACAACATTACTGCTGTGATAACACATATAAATAAATAAATGAATAAATAAATAAATAAATAAATAAATAAATAAATAATAATAACAATAATAATAATAATAATAATAATAATAATAATAATAATAATAATCTGTTATTAAAATACATATTTCTTTCAAATCCGCAGGTTATCTTGTCTTTTAGGCTTTTATTGCATTACTGTTCATGCATTTCCTTTTTTATTTTACAAACTGATCGATTTGAATCTCTGGCAATAAACCCCATGCCACAGATTTTGTCATAGAATATTGAATATTTTTTTTTGTTATGGTAACCTTTGAAATAAGGTCTTTATGAAGTTGAAGAAGTATATATTTTCTCCTCTTCAAAATGCAATAGAGTGAGCATATTCAATTCTACTTGAGTACTTACAGTACCTCCCACAAGATACTGATGACAGTTCATCCTAAAAATGAAAGAATTTATTCCAAACCTGAATTATTTTATTTGGTAACACTTTAGGTAAAGGTACAATTCTCATTAATAGTGAACTATTAACTGATCTTTAGCTTAATAAACCACTAATTTAATAATATTGCTTAGTAATAGTTGGGTTTATGTATTGTAAGAACTGAAATACAATCAATATCTTAATAATTGGCGACTAATAAGCCACTAGTTAATAGTGGGAATTGGTACTTAATCTAAAGTGTTCCCCTTTATTCCTATTATAGAAAACACACAATATTTTAAAAAATGTCTCAGCGTTTTTGTCCTTATAATGAAAGTAAAATGGAGCCCACTGACTTTCATTGTATGGACAGATGGAAAATGTTCTTCTGCAGTATTTCACAGAAGAAATAAAGTCATAAAGGTATATAACGACATAAGAATGAGTAGCTGATAACAGAATCCATTTTTTTTGGTACAGTGACTGCTGTAATTGTACCCCTGCAGATAATCAAACAAAGGTTGTATGGATAGTGACACACTGAAAGGAAAAGAGGTTGAGAGATGTGTGATGAAAGCCATGGCCATCTAACTCAAGGACACAGTGACCCTGGGTGTCCCTCTCCTCTGCGAATGTTGCTTTTAACAGCAGCACAGGAGAGACTTTGGCTGTGTGTGCCTGTCCTGTAAGTGAACCCATTACTGCCATCCCAGACTTTAAACACTGAAAGCCTGTCTACTTGTGTTCCTGTGCTGATGAATATCTTGTGAATGTGAACAGGCAAGAGTACCATCCAAACAGGTAGGGATACCGGTGAGATTACGGAAATATAAGAGGTATAAAAGCACAGTCCATCATCATGTATGATATGTTGTGTCTAGAACATAAAATATGTGTGTGACTTTTATTTTGCAATGGTCATTTGTCACGCTGCTAAATTCTCCTTCAACAGAGCTATTATTGTCTGAATTGAGTGGTAAGCTCATTATTCACAATTTGCCGTTGTGACATGTCTGAAATTGGTTACTCTGCTGTGCTTAATTTTTATTTTTCATTCGCCCAATAGGTGGCTCCTCGCCTCTGTGCCAAAAATGATAAGAAGGGGGTAAGACTTGGCCGACTTGTGGAGCAGATCTGTGCCAAACTCCTTCAGGGTGCCATTCAGGAGATTGCAGTGTTGTTCATTAACCTTCAAGTGAAGTAGGAGGAAAAGAAACAGACCAGAGCAAGATGCTTTTTATGAACAATGCCATGCAAGCTAATGTATGTCATCACAGTATGTGGTGACTTAATTGGGTACGAATGCCAAAAACCTATGTATTATTCACAAACCAGACACAATGTTGTTTAGCGAAGTGCTAAATGCTCTAAAACAGAGCTGCGCTGTGAATATTTAAATTAAATCGATGCCATTCTTTTCAACACAAACACAATTCCTTTGTATGTAAATGAGGTTTATGGAATTGGTTTGCAGCGGTGGAGTTTGCTGCATCTGCCACATCTTAGTGCTCAAAATCAGGCATACAAGATGAGGCATTGTCCCATGCTGATTTTCTGGGCACATATATACTGTTATCTGCCTTTTACAATTTCTTTAGTGAATTGGTAGCAAAAATGAAAAAGAAAAGAAATGAAATGTAGACAGTGCATGCAAATAATGTGCAATATACATCCATTGGCCTTTGCTTTCATTCTGAACAAGGTGGTCCAAAGATTCTTCAAAGAGTTTGGTCTATACTGACATGACATGACATGACATGACATATACTGAATTTCCATGATATGCATCTCTGGTTCCAGAACATCCTAAATGTGCTCTACAGGACTGAGATTTGGCAATGTGCAGGCCATTATGGAGTCCATTTAATTGGTAAATTGGTGTAAATTGTGGCCTAGTTTTTTGTTTTTCGCTGATAGGAGTGTCACTGGTGTGCTTCTGCTACAGCTGCTGTAGCTAATCTGCTTCAAGGTTTGATGTGTTGTGTGTTCAAAGATGCTCTTCTACAGTTTAGTGTGTCTGCTCATTCTATTCTGACCTCAACATCAACACATTTTTCAACACAGGCTCATTAGAAATACATGCTTCATCCTTTATGTTTTGTGAATCCAAATATGGATTAAACAAAGAAAGTAAATGGATTAAAAAAAGAAACCAACACATTTTTGTGATTTTGTTGTACTAAAGCATAAGTTTGAAACCCTATTCTAGCTAAATTCTAGGTAAAATGAATGTTACCAATCTTGTTCCTTTTCTCATTAATGGTATTTACAGGGACATATTATAGACAAAATGTTTATTTAATAAAAATACATACCACAAAACAACTTATAGGTGTCTATTATTTGTAATCGAATAAATGTTTTTCTTATATTTGCTTTTAAAAATACTATTGGACTATAAGGAAGGGTTTAGCACCCTGGAAAATGGATTTGTCATTTGAAACGTGCAATGAAATGTACCCAGAGCAATGCATATTTCCAATGAGGCTGGGCTGCAATTTTCACCAACAAAACAATTTTATTTTATTTTTTTTTGAACATTTTCTCCATATTTGTATTTGATCAGTATATCAGTGTGGTTTCTGAAATACTCAGACCAGCCTGTCTGGCACAAACAATCATAATCCAATTCACTTAAATTCTTTATTAAATGAAAATAAAACAGACCAGTCTCCTATACTAATATATTTTATAGACATGGATGTTATCCAGTGACTGTGGGCATATGAGTGTTGATTTATGCATGTCTGATTTTTGTCTGTGTTTTGCATTGCAAAGGTGGTGGTGGGATTCTTTGTGTTTCACTATTTACCAGGTGAACACTGGAATTTCTTGAGCAGCTCATTTTATAATCCTTTATAAAATGGCCCTGATAGTTCAGTAACAGAAGGTCAACAAACAGAACCCCCTCATGATCAGGCTCCATTTGTGACTCATCAAGTGGACTTACTCACTGCACACACATGCAACCACTACCTGTGATTAGACAAACACAACACACGCACACACTAGCATAACATCTGCATGCATGTCTAATTCAATAAAACTGTATATATTATTCAGAAAAGAAACGTTCAGGTTCAGTAGAAGTGTGCAGATATGCAGCCATTAGCTGAGTGGGTGGGAAAATCTAGAAATCTGTTCCTGTCAGGAAAATATGAAAATGTTATGACACTTTGGTAATGACAAGGTTTCTATGACAACAGTGTCTGTAAGAATGCAAACTGCAAAGCCTGGTTGTTATTAACAAATAACTGCATAAATGCATTATGGTCCATGGAGGTTAAGCATTCATTTGGTTAGAAGCTGAAAGTTATAGAGCCATTTCTCTCTTATCACATCAGTGACCTTTGCTGTCTCATTTCAAAACTATTTCAAAAGTGTTGTGCAATACATACACGAGGTATTTTCTATTAACTCTGGACAGAGAAGGGTAAAACATGTATGCATTTACATGTAAGTAATTTATTAAAGCAAAATGCAAGACCACTTACTTGGGTCAGAGAGAATGGAGTCAGTCTTGGGCAGGAACTGGTCACAGCGAATGCCCTGGAAACCCTCTTTACACCTAAAAAAAAAAAGAGAGAGAGAGAGAGAGAGAGAGAGAGTCACAGTTAGTAAACAGTGATTTAATAGATGCTTTTATCGAAAGCAGTGTAGAGTGTTTCAGGGACAGTCTCCGTGAGGTTAAGAGCTCATTCCTTATGGAGATAAAAGCAGCAACCTTAAAAGTGGTGTAGCTATTGAAATAGTGAGTACTTTAACATTTAACATTTCTGGAACAAGACCATCAAAAGCTTCTGTCAAAAGCAGTTTTAAATGTTAATTTAAATACAACAGAAAATAAAACAAAATGCTAGATGAATAATCTGAACTAAAAAAAGAAAAAAAAATACTGGCCTTGAAACCTAACTGAATTAAAATAAGCTGAATTATGTCCGTTGCATTGCTAAAACTAAATAAAACAAACATATAGCGACAAAATAAAAATGAAAATGTAATAAGGGTGCCACTTTATTTTACGTGGCTTTAACTACTTACAATTAAATTCATGTTTTAGTAAAGGGACCAATTCTCACTGTCTTATTACCTGCCTATTACTAAGATATTGGTTGTTTATTAATACTTATAAAGCAAATATTCTGTACATATAAAGCAAATATATTCTGTAGAACTGTACCTCATAATAAAGTGTGACCATACTCATATGTTAGAAATGCCTGCATGTAAATACATTTGTAATTAATTACTGTAGTTATATTTATAATTACACTGTTGATCCATGCTTTACACCATCCTTAAAACTACCCATACCACCAAACCTGTCCCTAACCTTGCCTGTTTCCCATTCTAATAACATTGTATATTTTGTAATAATACAATATGAACACAGTTAGTACAATGCATTTATTATTTATTATTATTATTTTTGTTGTAAGTACATAGTAATTTAGGCCACATAATAAAAAGTGTGAGCGGAATAAAAGATAAATATTACAAATTAAAGATAAAAATAGAAATAGAAATTATTAAATGAAGACTATACCTATATTATTATTTATATATTTTGGTAGCTAAATGTCTCTTGTGTTATTGATTGTGCTTAACTTGTACATAAACCAGAAATGTTCCTTTAATAGTCCTGCTAGGTCACTCCTCAACTCTAATTAAAACGCATTTTAGGGGCAAGGATAGTCCCTGAGCATCCAATAACCATGAATCTTTTAGACGTGGATAGCCAATCAAAGTGAAAAATGTTCGAGTGTTTCCAGGAATCAGATTGGAAATCCAGACGTGAAGTGTCATGCATCTGTTGCAGATGGCAGTGTAGATTGATTCGGAAATACATGGGCACAGCGAGTTTGCTGATTTTCTACCTCAGCAAAGCTCTGACTGCTCGAATAAGTCCTCTCTGTGTTCACTAAATATGGAAATGAAATGCTTGTCTTTTATATATGAAATATGTATGCCATGTCCCTCCCAGCCAAGCTGTTTGCTCTCTTTCTCTCTCCAGCTCTCTCGTTCATGCAAACTGCTCATATGTTTCTGCCTGTCTCACCGTTTCTCTCTCTCTCCTTCCTGTCATCACTTTATCCTCATTTTCCCTCACTTCTTGACTTTTCAAAGACACTGGAGGCTAATCCTGCTTTCAGCTGGTTGAGTCAGGAGAGCAATGTGACAAAGAAAAATGTCCCTGGCTCTAAATGGCAGAGTACAAACCGAGCATATGCATATGGCATGAGCACACGCCTCAACAGATAACATAAGCCTTTGTTGTCTATAAGGCACATTTCATCCTTTTACAGAGGATCAAGTGCTCAATTTAATGCCGCGTATTTGTTATACTGTATTTCCCCCAAGTTGCCAATTGATGCAATTTAAAATGGCATTTTAAAAAATAAATCTAAACCATTTACACTGTACAACAGAAATAAATAAACACTCCAGGTTCCAAAATGCCATTCTTGTAGCAAGGCCTTTTCAGGGAACATTTAGTAAAAAAGCCATTTAACTTACGTTTTAAGAGCATTTGTGAAATCTCAAGAAACTTTTGTGCATTGGGAGGACTCCATGGATGTTAAAGGTTCTTCATGGAACCATTTTTGCCAATAAAGAACCTGTCCTATTAAAACATTTGCCTGGCTCAGCAAATTTCTCCGAGGATATCTGATCATCAAAGGATTATTAAAATAATTAAGAAAATATCAAGGTGTGTGAACATTTGTGAAATGTGTTTTTGCTAAATATTAAATGAATAAAATAAATAAAATAAATGATTATGTAAAATTATAATAATGAAAAAAAATTGATGCATGACAGTGGAATGAAAAAGAACACACACAAAAACAAAATGATTCTGCAAAACATGTTTGTTTAGAAAATCAATGCAACCAGAGTGCAGAAGAAAGAAAGAAAGAAAAAAAGCATTCTGTGTACTGTCCTCTTACGACACAGATTCAGCACCTGCCATTGTGACAGCAGCTCATATGATGCACTCAAACTTCTGTTTTGAATTGAAAATGTCATGTTACAACTAACAGCCATAGCTTGGGGCATTTTTGAGAAGCTACTGGAGTTAAGAGGCAGTTCTTACAGTTCTTGTGGTTTTGTATTACACTGTGCTACATTTCAATTCTTTTCTTATGTAAACATGAGATTTGACCATTGCGTTTTGTGTCTCATGTTTTTTTTGCACATTAAACGTGGTTGCAAAAGCATGTCGCTCAATTTATTGAAGTGAAAAGAAATTGCATTCGGTGCAAAAATACAAACATTCTTCGTGAATGACCTAAACAAACAGAAAAAAATGCTCTGTCTTTTTCCTACACATTTCCCATTGTTTCACATATATTCACAAAGTACATCTTAACTTATTGATCTGTCACTTGCCTTGATTGGTTTGGGACTTGTGGAGATTTGCTCTTCAGTGTTTGGACTTTCAGCAATAAAATTGAAACTACACTGAACTGAACTAAACTGAACTTCAACTCTGAAAACTGGACTGACGCAGTTTCAATTAACTAAAACTTCTATGTTAAGCTGCTTTGACACAATCTACTTTGTAAAAGCGCCATAGAAATAAAGATTGAACTGTTGTTCAGATATGTACAAAAGAAATGTTTGTTTTATTTTGGTGTGAACATGAGCGTGATTTCTGATCCAATTTATGCCTAAATGAAATAAAATAAGAGAGAAAGCACTGCAAAATAAAAAACATCAAACAGAGCAAAATTTAAGAGAATATTGCCAATCATAGACTGTTTTCCCTTATAAATGACAACAAATATAAATTAAGGTGTTGTAAATATGTTTCAACACACACATAAGCAGCAGTTTGACCAAAGAAACTGCTTTTTATTATTTTTGAAAATAGGTCCATTCTACAACTCCCCCAGAGTTAAACAGTTTCATTTTCACATTGTTTAAATCCGTTCAATCTATCTCCATGTCTGGTGGGAACACTTTTAACTTAGCGTAGCAAAGAATTGGATTAGACCCTTAGCATCTCACTTAAAAATATACCAAATAGTTTTAGAAGATTTTGTTACATTGTGTATTAAGACAAACAGAAAATGAAAAAGTTGATATTGTCTAGGCACATATGGATAGGAACTATACTGTCATAATAATTCATAATAATCATAGGAATAATTTGTGTATTGTTGCTGTACCATGGCTGCAGCAGGTACTATGATATTAAGTAGTTAACTAATTACGAAATCAACTAACTTATCAACTTTGCACTGTGAAAATATAAATTTATATAATCTAGTTTCAAATTAACAGTGATATTTATATAACTAAAAAGTTATATTCTTTGGGTTTTAATTACCTAATTTCATTCAAAACTCTAGCTAGGGTGTGAGAAACATTAAAAACCTATTGCTTCCTGAGATCGGGTTGTGCCAAAGTGATGCAAATGCTATGGGCAGGGTCTCAACAGATGTGCCTTTGTCTTTGGGTGAGACTTTCAGGCCAGAGACCCTTTTGTTGATAAACTTGTGTGGTCAGTGGCTTGGCAAGTTTATTTACCTACCTACGTACCAACCTACTTCATTTGCATGCTTTGTTTAGCCATCTCCTCCTAGCCACTCCCCTCCTCCTAAAAACATATTATAGACTTGAGATAAAACTTGCAGACTGCACACTTGTAAGAGGCTCCTGTAGGCTCTTGCAGACTCGTGGACTTTTTGAAGATGCTGTATGACTGCAGACTAACTA
The DNA here is from genome assembly GCA_903798125.1 of Danio choprae. Classification (NCBI taxonomy): domain Eukaryota; kingdom Metazoa; phylum Chordata; class Actinopteri; order Cypriniformes; family Danionidae; genus Danio; species Danio choprae. The sequence goes on along the minus strand of CAIGQW010000302.1, from coordinate 5,067,992 downwards.
ACACGTCTCAATAAAGAAATTCTTCTGCTTGTTCGAGTCTCCTGGATTGGGTTCATCCTCTTCATTTATTTTTTTACAACAGTACCGAGTGAATCTCTTTTGTCATTTTTTGAGATGATAATGGTCTAATTTGATTAAATAACCTATCCTAAGCTAGCCTAAAAGTGCTCTCACCAGACCTGGTGATCAGCTGAATGGATTAAAAAATGGTAAAGTTCAACTTTTTAACTCAATGGGAGTTGTAAAATGAGCCTATTTTCACAAAGAAGTTAAATGCTCCTTTAAATGAGTGACTAAAAGACTCATTCACTCATACAAACAAGCACGTGTTGCCGCCTACTGGCATAACAATGTAATCTTCAGGATTAATCCTGCCGACTGGAAAAATCCTCACCACTAATCCATAGACTGCCAGTCTGTAAGAATTTGCAAACACAGGCAAGCACAGTGAAATAAACACTAAAAGTCCCACTCTTGGCTGATTGCCCAATCTAACTATCTTGCATAATTCACCCCATTTCCCAAGCCTGAAATGAATAGTTTTCAGTCTAACCATCTTTCTTTTTGTCAAGTACAAATTAAGAACTTTTACAAATAATCTGTTGCTGTGTTCATGGAACAGACACCCCTTCTGTATCATTCTGATTTCCCCCCTTATTACCAGAACTACCATAGAAAACTGATGAAATTGAATAATTTTGAATACATTTGAATAATTGTTCTTTCCCAGTCAAAGCCAGAAATCCTAAGTGTACCAGCAGCAACAAATATTCATTGGGCTTCATTGGTGAAACACAAGACGACCACATTTCTATGCAAATTGTCTATAAAACCCTCTTTACATACATTTCCGACATGAACATTTACATTACCATGATTTTATGAATGATTAAATCACGTTTCCTATATATAGCGACGCAGTCATATAACGTTGGCGCCCTTGTCCAATCTGATGTTAACAATTATCATCCTTCACTCTACAGTGGAAATCTGCATACGACTAATTGAATGTAACTGTCACATGCGTCGCTGGTAAAGATTTTACACTAATTGCACATGAGGAGCTATAGAGGGCTGTGAGTCAGTAATCAAATCAGCAGCGCAAATGGCCGACTGTGTGCTTTACATAGCGCATAGGTCATGCCTGAAGGGTCTGTGGTCAATTAATCTCTCCCCAATTAATGTGTCCACAGCCAAGCGGAGCTGATAAAGATCTGCGAGATAAGAAACCAGTGCAGTACAAATTTACAGAAGGAGGATCATTAAAAGCGAGATCAAGTGCTGTGGCAGCATTGTGTGGAACAGTCATTATGGGCACAGTATGAGCTGTGGCAATTGGCAAACAGTGGCAATTAAAATGTGGGGAGTGGAAGGAAAAAAGGTGGAGGTGTGGAACTGTGCCCAAGAGACCACATTTGGGCTGCTTGCCTCCTTTTATCATCTTGCTCAGAAAAGACATTTTGATTTATGTGGAAAGATGATACATGTTTAACGCGGTAGGAAGTTTCCTGTTGCTCAGCATACGGCCAATGTCATGGCCTTTCTTTCAAACAAAAGCTTTTCTTCTCTCTCTCTTGCACACTGGCGAAGTGTGTCAGTTAGATTAACATGAAATAATATAATACTTCTCAAATTAAAAATGTGACAGTGACTTTTAATTGACTAAGGCTAAACTCCATGGTGTACCCCAGGGGCGCCAAACATATGAATGCCAACCAAAAAGACATCTTATCTGGCTCGATGGATGACTGGAACAGAAACGTAAAATAGTACATAAAATAATATTTTGAAAATAAAAGTGCAGTGGCTACAGTATTTACTTGAGAAGTAATAGAAAAAAAGTAAAGGAGCTAGTGTGCAACAAAATATCTGCTATAAAAGTGTCTGCTTAAAAATTGCAATTGTTGTTTCAATGATGCAAGAATGCTATGCATCTTGAGAGCCCACAAGCATTCAATGCAGGATGAAGTTTAGTAGAATGAGCCTATGCTTTATGAAAATTAGGCAAACATAACTTTTATGTGTTGTCATTTTCACATTTATGTGACATTAAGTACTGTAGGTACAATTAAGACAATTAACAATTAAGACAACAGACAATTAAGAGCGTATTTTCTCTCAAATTATCAGTGTGATAACAAATCAACTGATTTATATCCCAGTTTTTTTTTAGGAAACATACATTTTAAACACAATAATCTCTGTTTTTCCTCTTTCTCACCATCAAAACATGTTATAAACAAAGAAAATAGAAAGTTAAGCATTCCAGTGCAAAACTGCAGTGTTTCGTTTTTTTATGAACCATCTGTTTCACAATTTATTTGAATCAATACGTTTGTGATTCATTTGTAATGACAGTCACTTGCTTCATCATAGAATTCCTTTTGAATTACCTTTTGACATTCTGGCACCTCCTGGTGTTTTTAATGTTATATGTATTATCCATGAAAAGTCTAAAACAGCCAACGTACACAGAAATAAACTCAAGAAACTCAAGACTCTATTGCTTATTTATAGCCTATCATATCAATCAATCAGTCAGTCAGTCAGTCAGTCAGTCAGTCAGTCAGTCAGTCAGTCAGTCAGTCAGTCTGTCTGTCTGTCTGTCTGTCTGTCTGTCTGTCTGTCTGTCTCTCTATCTAATCAACATTTGTTTGTCACAATTGCACATCCCTAAAATAAGTTAGCAAAAATCATTTTTCCTGCATTCTCATAAATTATATTATGATTAATATGATTAACAATGATGTGAGTAACTTGTGAGTACACTAAGGTTTAACCAAAGCTAATTTGTCCTGTACCAGTACATTTTCTCTGACCTGGCCCTCAACCTGAAAAGAAGCCTTGATATGTTATGGGAACCCCAGTTTGAAATCATTCATTTCTATTTCACAATGAGCGACTATATATAACACACGATTCTTTCTACCACTTCCATACTCCTCCTAACCCTATAATTTTCTTTGGAAATTTTGCAATGGAATATTCATTAGTCTCTGCGACCTGCAAATTAAAATGTTAATATTTCTCAAGGACCCAGATTGTATTGAATGTTGCCCGGCTTTTAATTAGCACCACCGTCATCAATTAGCAGGAACAAACGGGGGTGGGGGGAGGGGATGCTGGAAGGAGGTGTAGATCATTCTAACTAAGAGGCAGCTTTACAGGCACAGATAAATATAAATACCAGGCCTCCAGCTGTCAGATTCTTACCGAATGTGAGAAGAACATGTGCATTTAACTATGCACCGCTAATGATCAGGCTTCAGCATGTTTATTACAACCAGAGAACCATGTGAACCCATTTATGGAGTTCATAATTTCATAATGAGAAATGTAACAGACAACAGAACAGAAGCAAGATGCATAAAAACCATATAAAGCAACCTGATAGTATATCATGAGAACCTTTAATTAAAAGGGATGAGATCTGGAATATGTTTCCATGCTACTCACACAGGCATTTAGAGATTGAGGGCATTATACTCTGTTTGATGCATATGTACTGTTTATATACTTTGGAATCGTTAGTCCAAAGAGAGGAGAATTATAAACTAAATGAACGTGGACATGTTTTTATTTTTTATTTATTCCACAAAGCATCCATACAAAAGCTATGATTTAATGAGGAACAGAAAGCATCCAAATGGCCTGAGAACATTGTTGTTCTTGTTGCTGCTTTCAAAGTTACACTCGTAGGTGTTAAAAATATATTGTATTTATGAGTGAGTCATTTGAAAATGTTACCTTACCGATTTGGACTGAAACAATTTACTGTCTTGACTTCACTCTATGAGTGAGTCATTTGAATTAAAAGTTGTTCGACTGATTTGTTCTATTTAATTCAGAAATGAAGCAAACAACTGCCTTCATGAGTCATTGAAATATTAAATTATTATTCAATTATTAACCAATTCCCTCAAAAACAGTCAAAATAAAGAGACAATTTTTATGAATCACCTTATAAACAAAATATAAATAAACATTGGGGTCCATATAATCAACTAACGAGGTCAATCCATAATACTAACATTTGAACAGAATATTATACACTTTTAACTGTTTCTGTGCATTCTGAAATATATTCTATAAAATCATACCATCGCACCCCTGTGAACCCAGAAGTGCACGTGTGTGTGTCTATTTCTGTATTTGCAGAAGTGCAGTAAAGACTCAAACACTGAGTTCAACTCAATCTGTTTGTAACTCTGATTCGACAGTGTGATTCCCTCACGAGGGCTGACCAAAATTTCAGACGTGTCAAAAAATCATCCGACCACCCATTTGTCGATTGGAAAAGGTTAATCGCCTCTCTGATCCCCCTGAACACTACACAAACACAGCACAACAAATGACAGACTACAAAGAAGAACCAAGTACAAACTGACCAAAATCACACAATAAAAGTAATAGCACAAATAAAAACATTTTGGTGATTCTTTTTACAACAGTGTTATAGGGTTAAAAGTTTTAAAATGGAATTTTTTGAAAACAATTCTGTTATCACTGCCATGTAAAATACAAAAAAAAAAAGTTATTGCAATTACGCTGACATCATGTGTGTCTACATTACGTGTTCACTCTGTAGGCATGTGCATATTCTTGATAACTGAAATAGCAACAGCATTTTTTACAAATTGACATTGCATGTATAATACATTTTTGGAAATTGTCACAGATCCAAGTGATTAAAGATTGTCTTTACAATGTAATTGAAGCAATTAAAAGGGGAAAAGAAAGTTATTTCTATTTTTAATACATCACTTTCCTTTCAATGTACCCCATACTGTAAGCTACTCAATTCAAGTAATATCATATACTCAATAATATCACATAAAAATAATATCACAGTTTTTTTCCTGAATATCAACCCAAATATCAATGTGGCAGTACTCATAGACTACGTACAGCATCAGCAATTTAAAAGCTTTTAAAAACAATCTTTGTGAATCTCACAGGGTTCTTACACCTCAAGTCAAATTTAAGCACTTTCCAAGTGTGACAAATTGCATATTTACATACATATACATACTTAATCATATTATATAATACTGTATGCTATTTGATAAAATATTTTTATATTAAAGTATAGTATTGTAAGGAGTATTGCCCCAAGCCCAACATAGAATTACTGTTATTTAAATGTCTAATTTAAATTAAATTAAATGTTTACTTGCATCTTAAATGTCATCATCTTTGATTTTATATTCATATTATTTAAATGTTATGCTTTCTTCAGTCATGAAGTGATAATCTCCATGCATTTAGTCTTCTGCCACTGCTTAATCAATGGACGCAGATTTCAAAAAGAGAGAGACAGATTACACTACAGGCATGAACACAGACTCAGAGTTTTTGCTTTATGCAAAAGCAAAAAATATTTATTTTATTTTCAATTAAAATATTTAATAATTAATATGTATTTAGTAAGATCAATTATTATGCAACACAATTACATTTCCAAGTAGTTTCAAGCACTTTACATTTTCAAGGATTTCCAGCACCCACACAAACCCTGATCTTAAGACTTAAATTATCAATAAACAATTTTTAAAGTGTATGGGAAAAATAAAACAAACACTTAATTGAAACAGAACATGAAATATATTCAAGGAATTAAGTGGCTTATGTACCAAACATTTAAAACCACTAGGAGGGCATCGATTCACATTTAAGATTTGACATTTGAGAGATCCAGTTTCCCGGCCCTTAAACAAAGCAGGAACTATGGATTTTTCTCCTGTAACCATCGACCATTTTGCACATGATCATACCTGTGGCCACTTTCAATGTGCACACAAAAACACGAAGAATCAATCAATTTGCAGTGGTGTGAAAAGATACTTAAAGTGTCACACCATTTTCCAACATTTTCTTAAACAACAAGATTTGGACACTGCAGCAACTTGTTGTGTTTAAACTGCCATTATCACAGATCCACACTGCAATGAGCCCGACAGCGCACTAGTGAAGTATCCATTATGGTTAGCACAGAGGCTAGCATTCACCCGCTGTGATCTGCTGAATTGAGTGAAGAGAAGTGTGAGAGGGTACAGGTACTCTGAAGAGCTCTCAGAGAGCCATTTTCTCTGTAGTTTTGCACCCCTGGTCAAGCTAGAAGTATGCTGGGAAATGCAGACAAGAGAGTGACTCTAAGAACATCACTAGTTTCTCTGTCACTGGCCTTTCTCTGCCTGCTTAACACGAATGAGAGATAAATGAATGGGAGCTTTTTAAATTGAAGCTCTGAAAAGTTTAATATACTTTTTTTTATATTTGACTTTGCGATATCACATTATAAATATAAGAATATTTACTTACATACCTCAGTTTAAATGGCTATAATGTACTTTTATTAAAACAAAAAGAGCTTATGCTAATGCAATATTTGCACTTCAATCTCAGTGTAAAATGATTATCCCTGTCCAATACACAGGCTTTTTCTTTCTTTTTCGTCTTGACCGCATTGGTTCAGAAATAACCTTGTCTCTGAGCTGATCGAATAGCACTTATTAACGCTGCCAAGAGAGGGTCTGATTTCATGTTGGCTGTCTGAAACCTAGTTTCAGACGCTGGCATATGCACTATCCTTCGTTGATGAAAGTTGGAGGATAATAGGAAAAAAGGAAAGTAATTCAAAGCCATTAAATGTGTTCAAGAACTGATAGGTAACATAATTCGGGGAAATGGACCCCTTTTTTCTCCAATCCAGGCTCCTTGGAAATACGTGCCTTTAGTGACATTTCTTCACAAGTATATTGTGCTGTGTCTGACATGTGTCGCTACACTTTCAAAATGAGTGCTACTATAAAAAGTAGTTTGGATATAAAACAGTACATGTGAATGTAAACAGTAAACATTTATTTGTTGCAAAACATTGAAAATGAAATGTGCTAAACAAATAATACTCAACTGCATTTAAAAATATATTGTGCAACTTTATTAATAAGGCATACTGATGACACTGTTAACAAAAGCATTTCAAGAGTTCACACTTAGCTGATGATTGGTTATAAAGCTTGTTTGGCATGCTGTCCCGGGAGAGAGCCCTGAGCTCATAGATCCTCGAGCCCGGGGCTCCCTCCCGTTTGAAAGGCGAGAGGGGAGTTTGAGCTCAGGTAGATCTCGAGAACTCCCCTGCTGTAGTAGCTAATGAACAGATAGTGATTGCTCTTGAGATGACTAATTACTAGGAGCATGTCTATGATGCCTATTTGGATTAGTCAATTAACTTAAGTTGCATGTTTTTGGACGGTGGGAGGAAACCGGGGAACCCGGTGGAAACCCACGTGAGCACGGGGAGAACGTGTAAACTCCACACAGAAACGTCAGCTGGCTTGGTAAGGACTAGAACCAGTGACGTTCTTGCTGTGAGGCAACAGTGCTAACCACTGGGCCACCGTGCCACCCATCTGGGCAAGGAGGAGTAGGGGTGGAAGGGGGAATTCTTCAAAACGAAGATGGCTGTGATATGAAATTTAGGGTATTTATAGTGGCTTAGGAATCGTCTGATTGGTGAATCATGAATTGGATAATTCGGGACCAGCCGCAGCAATCATAAGCACGTGTTCCTCTCGAAATTAGTTAATAAATAAACTTCACTTATTTAATTTAAAAATGTGAGATAAAAACTTTTCCAAAAGTGTCATTTCAGCTTGTGCTTACAAAACTTTACCAGGTGAGCTACTCAACAAGTTAACTACATCACAAAAGTCAAATATATGGAGCTGGTTATGTGGTGTAAACCTCAGCATGTATTATATTACAAATGCACTAGTCTAAAAAATGTTTTAAGGAATAGTTTTTAGTTTTTTTTTTAATTACTCTCAAATTTATTCACCCTCAAGTGATTTCAAATCTTAATGAGTCTCTTTCTTCTGTTGAACACAAAATAACATAATTTGAAGAAAGCTGAAAATCTCGTAGAGGTTTAAAACAAGTAAATGGTGAGTAAATGATGATATAATTTTTTATGTTGGGGTGACCTAATAGGTCATAATGACAGTGCTATTCAAGGAACCGCATAAAAAATAAGACTTTATTTTTTTGATAATCTGCCCCTGTAATCATCATTATTTTGAAAATGAATAAAAGCTGTTTTGCTTCCATCTTAAGACGTTTTACTGCTTTGGTATTCAGCCAGATTTAACTTGTTGAATTGTATGCATTCACATTCAAAAATAAAGTTCTTTAATGGCATTGATGTTCTATGAAGAACGTTTAAAATCTATAGAATCTACAGTATGGAATCGTTTTACTCAATAAAGCACAACATGTTCTTTATTTAGTAAAACTGAAATTAAAAATGGTTCTTCTATGATATCACTGTGAAGACGAAGACGAAGAAGACAGAAGAAGGAAGAAGACAGAAGAAGGAAGAAGACAGAAGAAGGAAGAAGAAGAAGAAGAAGAAGAAGAAGAAGAAGAAGAAGAAGAAGA
>CAIGQW010000302.1:5025047-5044680 GCA_903798125.1 Danio choprae | reverse complement strand
CACACACACACACACACACACACACACACACACACACACACACACACACACACTATAAGAAGCACCTCCGCTCACTTCACCTTTGACGGTCCTTATCATCACATCCATAAAAATCACCCGATGCATCGCCAGCGTTCTACTACCCCAGCGTCTCCTTGTTTCCATCCTGTGTTTCCTCAGTCTCTGTGTTCCAGTGCATTCAGTGTTCATCGTCTCCATGAATAAGTTAAGTGTGTTGTGTATCTGCAACAAAATCCATGCTACCCAAGCACTTCCTTGTTTACAACAAACTCTCTCTCTGAACTCCATCCTACTTCATTTACAGACTTTGTCAATAAATGCTTGCTTCCATTTATCCCTTCTGTGTCCAATACTAAGTAAGTCGTGACAGAAGGACTGACCGAAGACAGATAATGTGATGGGTCCCAGACACTCAACACCGTCACCATTGGACACCCTCACCGAATTCGTAGATGCACTCAAGGCTTCACTTCTCCGTGTTCACCCTCCAGCGACTATCTCTGCCTCAGGCAGTCCTATGGACCTTTCGCAATGCTACTCCGGAAAACCAGCTGAGTGTAGCAGTTTCTTACTCCAGGTCAACCTGTACATCAAGATGCATCCGAGCCAATTTCACACCGAGAGATCTCAGGTAGCATTCTGTATTTCCTTCCTAACCAGTTAAGCCCTGCTATGGGTAAAAGCAATATGGAATTCCAAAAGTGTCATAATTAATTTGTATGCACAGTTTACTGCCCATCTGTCTAGTGGCTGGAATGAAACAGCCCTCATTGGTGCTTTTTGTCAAGCGCTGAATGCTAACCTCAGGTCTACTATGGCGATATATGATGATACCATCGGATTAGAAAATATCCTCAAACGCACCACCCGAGTAGCTCAACGACTAGCTCGCTGTCACAGCCCTGAAACCACTTACCAGTTTGCTCCCAGTGCTGCCTGCCATCCAGTACCATAACCCATGCAAATAGATTCTTCTCGCCTCACTAAAACTGAGCGATCCAGGCGAATGTCATGTGGATAATGTCTTTACTGTGGAAAACCTGGTCATTTCATCAAAGAGTGCCCCGTGAAACCCTCTCGTCCCGTGGTGACCACTATTCATGTCAATGATGAAGTGTCTAACCTTAAACTTACTCCTGCCATATTGGTCACTCCAGACTTTTTTGCTCTGTCTCAGCTCTCAGACTCTGCATCTTCTGGCAATTTCATCTTCCAAGCTTGTCTCGACCAACTCTAGTTACCCCGTCTACGTCACCATGTACAGTATTCAGTTGAGACCATCCAAGGAAAGCCACTGGGACGAGGAAAAGTCAGATACCACTCCCCCGAGTTTACTCTGCAGATCGAAAGTCTTCACAAGGAGAAAATCTTTGTTTTCTGGTACTGGAGGAATCCACCGTCGATATCATCCTGGGACATCCATGGCTATCTCATCATTCCCTGGAAATCAGGTGGGACCGCAGTGAAATATTACAGTGGAGTAAAGAATGTCTTGAGAAGTGTATGATTCCAGTGAAATCCCCCGTTTCTTCAGCGATACCACTCCCAGTGGCCACTATGGAGTGCAAGGCGTTGGAGGATTATGTGTCTGAGATGCTCCAAGGATTTATCTAACCATCTACCTCACCGGCCACTTCAAGCTTCTTCTTCGTGGGTAAGAAGGATGGAGGTCTCCGGTCATGCATTGACTACAGAGCAGTGAATTCTCAACTCATTCCTCAGCTCTAGCTGCTTCCCCATTCCTCAGCCTTCGAAGAACTGCGCAGAACCCACGTTTTCAGTAAGCTGGATTTGAGGAGTGCATACAATCTTGTATACACCGATGACATTCTCATCTATTCCTGGAATCTGACAGAACATCGTCACCACGTCATTAAGGTACTCCAAGTTCTAAGACAACATCAGCTTTTCCTAAAGCATGAAAAATGTGAGTTCCATAAAACCTCCATGCAGTTTTTGGGCTATATCATCTCCGCTGAAGGTATCCAAATGGACCAGGGGAAGGTAAAGGCCATCAGAGAACAAGGATACTTTCAGTTCAGCCCCTCTCCTGCAACATCCAGATCAACAGCACCCCTTTACTGTAGAGGTGTATGCCTCTGCCACAGGAATAGGGGGGATTCTTTCTCAGCACGCTCCGGTGAGCCTTCACGCCTCCACCCTTGCACCTATTACTCCAAGAAGTTGTCTCTGGCGGAGCAAAATTAGGACGTCGGAAACCAAGAACTATTATCCATCAAACTGGCTTTGGAAGAGTGGCGACACTGGCTGGAGGGAGCTGAACACCCATTCACTGTGATAACTGATCACAAGAATCTACAGTACTTTTGAGAAGCTAAGAGACTTATGTACCCTCTACCATCAGGGAAAACCTTCTGGGCATGACGCACAGAATTCCGGGCTCTGGACACCCAGGCAGCATGAGGACCCTCTCGATCATCCAAGATCGATACTGGTGGCCTAGTATGATTGGTAATGTCAACAGGTACGTCTGAGAATGCTCAGTCTCTGCTATGTCTAACACTTCCCGTCATATCCCCACAGCAAATCTAAGACCCTGGTCCCTGGTGGATTTCATCACTGACCTTTCGAACTCTGATGGTAATACATGTGTCCTGGTGGTGGTAGATTGCTTTTCAAAGGCCTGTCATTTAATTCCTCTCAAGGGTCTACCCACCGCCTTTGACACTGCCGAAAGAATGTTCCAACAACTTTGGGATTCCTGAGGAGATAGTATCGGACCAGGGTCCTCAATTTATCTCCCATGTCTGGAAAGCATTCTTTAAACTCCTTGGTGTGTCTGTCAACTTCCTCAGGTTACCACCCCCAGACGAATGGCTAGGCTGAGCGTAAGAATCAGGAACTTGGACGCTACCTCCCGTCATACTGCCAAGAGGACCAGTTCAGCTGGAGCCAGTTCCTCCCCTGGGCCAAGTTTGCACAGAACTAATTCTGTAAAGAGTCAACCAGTTTAACACCATTCCAGTGCATGCTCAGTTACCAACCACCCCTGTTCCCGTGGACGGAGGAGCCGTGTGAGGTTCCAGCTGTGGACTACTGGTTCCGGGTGAGCAAGAGATTGTGGGACTTAGCTCACATCCAACTCCAACAATCGGTGAGACGGAACAAGAGGTTTGCAGATGCCCGAAGATCCGATACACCCATATACCCACCGGGACATCGGGTGTGGCTGTGTACGTGAAATCTTCGACTCCGTCAGGCCAACGCCAGGCCAACCAGCTCGAGTATCTGATCAATTTGGAGGGGTACGGTCCGGAAGAAAGATCCTGGGTACCCAGAGCTGATGTCCAGGATCCATCACTCTTGGAGGAATTCCATCGAACCCACCCAGACCGGCCGGCCCCTCAAAGTCATGGAAGACCTCGACGTCATGTAAGGGCGTCAGGAGCTGCCCCTGGAGGAGGGGGTAATGTCAGGCAGTTACTGGATCCATCAGATCCACCTGAACCCACTTGCACTGACTCTTTCACCTGATTACTGATTGGCACCACCTGCACTCCGACACACACACACACACACACACACACACACACACACACACACACACATACACACACACACTATAAGAAGCACCTCTGCTCACTTCACCTCTGTCAGTCCTGATCATCAAATCCATGAGAATCACTCATCCACTGCCAGCATTCTACTACCCCAGCGTCTCCTCGTTTCCATCCTGTTTCCTCAGTCTCTGTGTTCCAGTGCATTCAGTGTTCATCGTCTCCATGAATAAGTTAAGTGTGTTGTGTATCTGCAACAAACTCCATGCTAACCGAAGGACTTCCTTGTTTACAACGAACTCTCTCTCTGAACTCCATCCTACTTCATTTACAGACTTTGTCAATAAATGCTTGTTTCCATTTACCCATCCTGTGTCCAGTACTAAGTGCGCGTGACAGAAACTGGCTTCCATAAATATTACAGAAGTATTATGTTGTTGTTGTTGTTTTTTGTAGGTAGTCATGATTGTTTGTTATGTGTGAACATATTGTAACAAACTAATAATTACACATTTACACAACATAATTATGCCAAAAGAAAGTGACAAATGACTGCATTCATGAGCAAACCACAGGATCAAACTCAACTGAACTGATTTCTGGAAAACATTGTTTCATATTCTGGAACACAGCTGATGACTAAGGGTGCTACTTCCCTCTCAGACATACACTTGTGAACTTCCCTAAGCACTTCCACTAAGAAGAATTCCTGACACCATTTTGAAGAGCTTCGTCAAGTGCACGAGGAAAGTTTACACAGTATTTAACAGACTCTCGACCCTTTGATTTCGACTGAGGGATTGAGTGTGCCATATCTACACTTCAGGCCGCTTCATATAACCCAATGCAATGCAACGTGACTGTTACAGCACACAAATCTATTCTATGATCTATTCACTAAAAAAGTAAAAAATCCCCTGTGCACATATGGTTTTTCATTTGCTATTTTAGTTAGGCTATCCTGTAAGTATTTAAACATTCTTGCTACACGGCGCTCTGAAATACTGGATTCTGATTGGTCAATCATGACTTCTAAGATATGATATTCTCAGATAACAACTGCTAAAACTACTAATACAGGCTGATCCATGTACTCCAAATCCCCTTGACCTTTAGTGATATTCATATACGTTTATCTGTTATCTGTTCTTGACTGTTTGGCACCATCTTGTAATTGAATAATAATACAAGTAGCTTAGTGTGGACTGCATCTCTTCATTTGTATTTTACCAAGCTTTATGCTTATTTAAAGATTTGGTAAAATATTACAGCTCAGATCAATATATTTGTGTCTAATTGTTTAGTTTTTTGGCAAGAAGCTGTGCAATAAGTGGGATAATGTTCATCTAGCCAGCTGGTTTTGTAGAATAAAGCCCTTCAATACCTCTTGATAAGACTGTTGGGCTTAATTTGCAAACAGGTTAGATGCACACTATCACTTATTTATACTGTGGACAGAATATGTAAAACACATGTATGACATCAGTGCTTTCACAAAATCAAGTTTTATGGTTTGTTTGGAGACAATGATGGTATCCTTTCAAAAAATTGCTGTTTGCAAATGCTTATTTTCAGACCTCCAATGTATTTTCTTAAATGAATGATCAAAACGCATAACATGTTTACTGTTATAGTTGAAAATTGTGACAAATAAATGGTTCTATGGTTAAAAAAAGCTGTCAAAAACAAGACACATCAATTTGCTCAGAGATGTGTAATTGGTTAGCTCGGCTGTTTAAAACAGTTTGAAACATTTAGGCAAATATATATATAAAAAAAACACAGAGCTTTATGTTACTACAATATTTTAGAAATATATTTCAAAGCACCGTACAGATGACATTTGCTTTGCACATTATTGAAAGCTTTTTCCTCAAGAGACTGTCACACACAGCTGGAGATTCAGACATTGCTAGAGACAATACAGAAATCCAGAGCCACATGCACCTATCAGTACTGATAAAAGCCCTTCATGCATCATAAATTGGTTTCCTTTGGCGATAACAACTTTTATCCTTGACTGGTGTTTTTACTGTAATATGAGTGCAGCTGACTGTGCCGACAACATTTATAGAACCAATGATCATATATTTTCAAGTCTTTATAAATGCTTCTTAGAAATACCAACACAAGGCATTCTGTGTACTCTATAAAGTCTCTTCTGTGAATATTCACAAGATTTATACAGCATTTATATGAGGTGGCAGGATGCTTAATCTAGATATGTTTTTATGAACATTCCTGTGACCAAACTTTTGATATTCATTTACAAATACAATTGGCAGGAGCGGCGCTTTTTGTATCTTTTTATATGTGCTTTAGAGAGGTAATTCCTGCAAAAGCCACATAGACAAGAGAGTGCATAAAATGAAATGTTTTTTTCTTTTTTCATGCTGTGTTACCCATCAATTGCTTCCGATTCGATCCCAAGGTGCTAGATGTGTTTATATGTTCATATCTAAGCCTTTTAAGAGCTTTTGCGAATGTATCAAAGATAATTTACACTGCATGCCTGGTACTTATTGCCAATAAAGGTATTCCTTTTCAGTGGCTCAGGAAATATTACAGTAGTAAAGACTGTTTTGGAGAAGTGCCAGCAAGTGAAATTAGAGCGGTATTAAAAAGCAGCTTAAAAAACGATGGCTGCCCACTGCCCCTAAAAATGTGCCGTGTGATGTTTTAGAATACAATAAAAACTAAAAAGTATTATTAATAAAAAGTAGTAATAATAGTGTTAAAAAAAGTTTTTCTTTAGCTAAACTAAAAATGATAAAAATGACAGTAATATTCAAACTATTTTTACCAAAATACGTCTATAGCCCACTGAATTTTCTAGAGAAATGCTTCATAAACCTTAAGCAATAAGGTGTTTACCATTACACATCAAAAGGACAAAGTCCATCTGGCACTATATAGTGGACTTAACATTAATACACATCCAGAAAGTGCTGAATGTGCACATATTAACATGAAGATAAAAAGAAATGCTGCTTCCACCTGAGTTTCTGGGAATCACGCAGGGAATTTTGAAAGGCAGAGGGCAAAAATGAAGGCTGCAACCTTCAAACAAATAAACAAGGTTGAAATAGAAAAGCACCACGTTCTATGGTAATTCAACTGTTTAGTCAAAAGCCTTTTCATTTCAAATAGACTGAGGTGTGCAGACCGAGCAAATAAAAGAGTGCTGACCAATGTTTATTCTCTCTGACTGATACCAAGATGAAACTGCCCTTGGTAGGCATCTGCCCTCACAGTTCTGAACTTCCTGTCAGATTCTTTTGTTGGATTCTTAAAAACTGACATTCCTGTTTGAAAAAAAAAATCCATTACATTCATCTGCCAAGGTTCATTTGCTCATGGTTTCTCCTTGGCCTTCCGTATCCCAAAGGAGATTCTTCTTTACTTGTTCTATGAAATAACATTCTCTCTAATGATCTAGCATGACCTTAGCCAGGTTTAATTAAATAATAAATAGCCTGATTCCTTTCAGTGGAGTCTCTGGCCGATGTGAAGCCCTGCGAATGTCCGTTTCCCATTTGTGCTGCAGCTTTCCAGCAGACAGTGACTAACACAACACCTATAAATGTCCTTTATGAGCACAACACTATTGATGTGGGTGGCTGAACTAATGGAGCTACCCGCTTTCTGCAGCTAGTAATGGCCGCTGTAGATTTAAAAGCAGCATTTATTGGTATCTGTGTCAAAATATGTTCCAAACAGTTTAATGAAAAATACAGTACAATGAAAGTGTAACAGTGGAATCAAACGGTGGAGTAAAAAGTTGACAAATGATGTTGGCACAGCAAGCTGGTGCTCCGTTTAATATTTTATGTGCGTGTGTGTGTGTTTGTCTGTTAGCAGTATGCTGTGAATCTCAGACTGCCCATTTTGCAGCTGAAAGAGATTCAGTTTTTCTCTAAGCAGCTCAGAGTCCTATTGCTGCCCCACAGCCGGATTTCCAGTCCTTTTTTCAAATGTAATGGATGACTGGAGGAGGCTTTAGAGCCACATGCTACAGCCAAACACTCAGAAAGGCCATTGAATCCCTACTGAATGTCAGGCCAAGCGTTTTCAGGCTTTAGGGTGTTAGAGCCGCAAGTCGTCTGCTGTACATTTAAAGCTAATGCTAGTGCTAAATCTGTAACATTGTAGTACAACATTGTATTTGTTTTGGCAAACAAACAAACAAAAGAAAGTAAATTAAAAGTTCGAAGGTAAATTAAAAAGATAGTACATTTAATTATTTGCATTACAGGCATATAACAGATATTTTAAAATACATCAAAATAGAAAGAAATGATTGATTGATTGACTGACTGACTGACTGACTGACATGACTGACTGACTGACATGACGGATTGATTGATTGATTGATTGATTGATTGATTGATTGATTGATTGATTGATTTTTGGGTTGATTAAATGCAGCCATGGTAAGAACACGAATAAAAACTGATATGTGTTTGTGGTGTTTATAAGTATTGACTTATTGTTACTATTACAGTTCTTCTCTTTGGTACATTTCTCAGATTATAATGGAAATTTGCAAAACAGTAAGTGCATTTCTAACTAGCACAAATAGCAAAACACCACGGATTACATGCAAAAGTCAGTCTCTTGCTCAAAATCCTTAGTTCATCTCTCAAAAATAAATATATGTGTGTTCATCAACATGTCAGTGCTATCAGAACGACAAGTCCTTGTGATATTGTGTACAGATAAGACCGTCAAATTACTTAGTCATGTTGTCAATATAAGAGTGTACTTTGGAGGGATGTTCTGATGTAAACTATGGCTACAGTTTTGATGACAAATATATTATAGCTGTTGGGTACATCTTAGAATTTGTGGACACTTGATTGCAAGAAACACATTTACGCTTTTACTGTTTGTACTGTAATTTGTTGACAAATCATGTCATTGCAGAAAGAAAAAGACAGAACTGCATATAACATAGGGCAACCTCCTTTGATATGCACCCACGTCAAGATTCACCTGGAAGCAATTTATCAATTCATGACAGATTTAGAAAAAAATTCTGATGGAAACGCATAGAAAAATGCATGAAGACAAAATATTGACAACTTTTTCAAGCATTTTCCATGTAAAGTCTTATCCCATGAACCAATTCCTAAATGTTGTGGGAGGTGAGACTATTCAACAGAGACCATTATAATACATTTTGTTCAACATCACATAAGCAAGTGATAATGTAGGAAACATCTGTGAATTGTACATAATCAACTGCATGGATGTACGAAAGCATTTGCAACTTGTTCAAAACAAAGAGAAACTGCTTTTTTTGATGTGCACAAGTGGCACAATGACGTGAACATTGAACAGGTATTTTATTGAGTATTTCAATTCTTATGTGAGAAATGTACCAAAGCGACTAAGAAATGTATGTGTGTGTGTGTGTGTGCATCTCTGTATACATAATATATATTTAATATTCATATACATAAAAACAAACAGACAGGCTGAGAGAGAAAATATTTCCTAGCATTTACTCTCATTAGCAGCTGATCTAATATGCAAACCAAATGACTTCCATTAGACTCGGCTTCATTAGTGTGCTGTGCTCCTCTGTGCTCCTCACAGGCCACTGGACTACAGGCTCCGCTGGCAGTTTTGTCTTAGCTCTTGCCACCTGGTTACCAAGGAAACAACCTCTGTAGCACATGGCTAGTGTTCTATCGACAAATCAGCCTCAAGAAACATGTCCACCATCTTGTTGCTGTCCGCTTTATTTGAACAGGAGCTGCTCCAACACCGTTAATGATGTCAGTGGTCGCAGGACTCAGCGGCCACAGATCACTACACAGCCAATAATGTGCTTATCAGCTTCAACTAGTCAATCAGACGAGATTTGTAGCTGCAAATGAGGACACCATCCCTATTACAGACCAATTCACTTTAAATGAAGCACATTGGATCCATGTCATTCTCAAAGACAAGCTACATCATATCAGTAACAATTTTTTGTTTTACTTGTTTACATTAGTATGACTACATTAGTTAAAGAACTAAGAGTGAACACAGCATTTGATAATCTTAATGTTTATTTTAACATGCACTATAACCTTTTTAAGAGACAAAAATACTATCTGTTACTACAAGTGCACTGTGAACTATCAAGAAAAATAAATTAACAAAGGTTATCACATGACTCCCTAGAGAACTTGATTTTGATTGGTCAGTGACAGTGACAGTGACAGTCGCAGAATTTGGAGGTGTGTTATTCCCCCATATGACATGACTCTTCATACTACTTGATTCTGATTGATTATTCAGTGTTGTTGCTTGTAATTACACAACTTTCTGGAATACTTGATTCTATGTGGTCAGTCACAACATTCAGAGGTGTCTTATATGAGAAATATCACACAAAGGGCAGTGCAGTATGGTCGTATATTAGCATTGCTGTGATTCGCAGGCAGAGCTCCATACATAAACACAGCTGTTCATGGTTGTCAATGTTTTAATCGTTCATTGGCTGAAAAAAATAAAGAAAGAAATATAAAAGTGATTTCAATGATATTGTTCCTCTGTGTTGATAATTGAGGTGCATATTTCAACTTCATAAAATCAGAAAAGCAACCACTTATTTGTGATGTTTTATTTTCTTCTATTGTTTCATCTATTCAGTTAATTATTGAATTTAATCATATACAATCATTACTGATACTTTTTGTCATGAGTAAGCAGTAAGACAATATCTCAAGAGTTTAAATGTTACTCTGTGTTACTGCTGTGAAGCAGTAATTTTCCATTGATATTGTTTGTGCTTTAATAACACTTGTTGGATTTGTGCTGGTCAGATAAAGTCTGAAAACTGGAAAATACTCAGTTACGATTATTTAATAAACTCATTCTTTACCATCCTTACTTCATATTTCTGCTCTTCTCTTGCTTTCTCAGCCTACTGATTCAGTCATAAACAGTGTTTGATTTGTTTTGGGAATTGGATAGCTCTGCTGGCTCATTGTCCAAATACCTGGAGAAGCAGACATTTTCTGACAGGATCTGGCATTCGGGGACAGATCTTATATGGTGGGAATCAAAATAAAATTGCATCGTTAGTAAAACATTATAGTTATTATTGTGATCACCCTTGGTTGGAACAGGTCTATAAGATGTTTGAGCTAAACTGGGTGCAAATGCAACACCTTTTTCCCCTTTAATATGGCAGAGTCGGCTTTGAAAGCTCTCTTATTTACATATAGTACAGTTTGATGCAATTGGTGCCATTTTGCAGAAATGCCGCCCTTGGAAATAGCTAAAACATTATCCGTCTATGGAAGCCAGTTTAAGTGGGAATATAAAGTCACATTAGAGGATATAAAGATAATTTGGAAAAATAAAGTCCCAATTGTAACTCAATTATCAGCTCAATTATCAAATTCTTAAAAACAAGAATATGATGAAAATCTACAGGGTATAAAACAACTGCCAATACATATGTTATGAGATCCACCAGAGATATAACATTATGCATGTAAGAGTTCGAAAACACACTCTCTGAAACACTGCATATGCAACACGCACAGCATAAGTATCTATTTAGATGCAAATAGGCAGCATAGAAATTTCTCTGCTCATCTGTGTATACAGCTCATTCATGTCAGAGAACTTCACTGTTGCATCTTTTTCTTCTCAGTGCAGGAACCTAAACAAAGCATTGTCCCTGACATAAAGAAACACATACACATAGAATGGTCTATTACGCACCTCACCTTGACTAGACAGAGAACAAAAACATATTCAAAACGTAAAGATGACAGCAAAGCACGTTCTTTTACAGGTTAAGCCCCTCAACAGAATTATGATTTGCAGGTACTTTCTGTCATCACGGCAAGAGCCCCATAAAGGCCAAACAATCAGTCAAAGCAAGTACATTAGAGGACAGTTGTGACTCTCCAGAGAGGAAACACACAATCCTTGAGCTGATTGGGAGAAACAAGGGCTACAAAGTCAATTCTCTGGTCAAGCAAAAGCGCTTGAGGATTTACACTGAAAATCCTCTGATAACTATGACCCCTCAGGCCACGGGAGGGGTTTTATTTGCATTCGTCTGTGGGGGTTTAGCGTACCGAGGATTTGTGATGGTGTGCTCAGAGGCTGCATTGTTGCAGAGGGGGCTGTTAATTACTAGGATTAATTGATGTTTTGATTTACGTGTAAATAGGGGAAGCTGTCAGTACTTGACACCCAGGGAGAGATGGCATGAAAGTGGATTAGCGTTGTAGGAGCACCCAGGCTCTCATTAAGCATCAGCATTCTAATGTAATGTAATGAGGAGCAGCTTAAGCAGGCTAATGCTCGTGCTAAAATGTTAGCTTTTTTATAGCATGCTAAAGTAATTACCTACATCGCTGTTGCCATAGTTACTGGACGACAGGTAACTGCTGCATTATCCATGTGAGATGTTTTAGAAAATGCAATGTGATGTGTGCGGTGCACGGAGAGGGCACACAAGGAAATCTTCAGAAGGAAAAAACGTAAAAAAGTGAGATACACCCCCATGGCATATGCTCTGCAGGTGGGCCCACAAAACTGTGCCGGGGCTCCTTCATGGCGTTATGGAGCAATTCGATTATAGTTAAATCTTCCTAGAGCTTTTTGAACAGACGCATCTGAACTGTAAATTTACCATTTGTTTATGCAGATGAAGCACAAATGAATTCACATATATATATATGTGAAGAAAACCATAATGCACTGTAGAAACCATAATGCACTGTAAAAGCTACTTCACTTAAAAAAGTGAATAAACCCGTTGAAACTTAGAACTGTTGAGATGAATTTATTATTGTAATTATGTAGAGTTCATTTACTTAATTTTTACCTAAGGCAACGCGTTTCCTTACCTTTTTAAGTACAGTCAACTAATCACTTTAAAAGCAATGAGTTTACTCAACTTTTAAGTAAAGTCAACTAATCAGTTTTTACAGTGTATGCTGAATTGGTGCTGCTAAACAATTTCATATTATCAATGTTAAAAATAATTTTGATGTTGAATATTATTACAGGCCTCACAGTGGCGCAGTGGGTAGCACGTTCGCCTCACAGCAAGAAGGTCGCTGATCGCTGGTTCGAGCCTCGGCTGGGTCAGTTGACGTTTCTGTGTGGAGTTTGCATGTTCTCCCTGTGTTGGCGTGGGTTTCCTCCGGGTGCTCCGGTTTCCCCCACAAGTCCAAAGACATGCGGTATAGGTGAATTGGGTAAACTAAATTGTCCGTAGTGTATGAGTGTGAATGGGTGTGTATGGATGTTTCCCAGAGATGGGTTGCAGCTGGAAGGGCATCCGCTGCGTAAAACATATGCTGGATAAGTTGGCGGTTCATTCCACTGTGGCGACCCCAGATTAATAAAGGGACTAAGCCGAAATGAAAATGAATGAATGAATGAATGAATATTATTACATTGTACATAGTACAGTTTACAAGTTTATTTGGAAATATTAAAATTGTGATATACTGTCAGCTCTGAGAGTGCACTGCCTCATGCCTCACCACTCTCCCATTCACACACTATGGCTAATTTACTTTATCCAGTTTATTTATACTGCTTGTTTTTGGACTGTGGGGCAAATCAGAGCACCCAGAGGAAACCCACGCAACATGCAAACTTCACACAGAAAGGCATTCTGGTTTAACCATTGATCAAACCAGGGACCCTCATGCTGTGATGCAACTGCGCTAACCACTTAGCCACCTTGAAATAACATAAATACAATCCTATACAATAAAAACATTAATAAAATTAAAGAATATACTGTATTTTCAAAACTACCTTTTCTACGTCACTACTCCAGTCTTCAGTGTCATTAAGCCATTTGAACATATTCAAACTTTTGTGGTAGTACACAGTATGCTTAGATAAGTTTTTCTCATTTCCTGAAAAGTAGCAGATTTGGACATACAAGTGTGTCATACAACGTCAATGATATGTAGATGTTACTGACAGATTTAACATTTAAATTACCGAAGCTATTGTGCTGTTTACAATTTGTTCATTGCAGAAATGTATAAAGATAATGCATAGAAAAATCACAACAAAGAGAATACTAGTATTAAGTTGTTATATTTGTCAAAATAAAAACACTTCTCTCTATCAGCTACACTGTTTCACTGTCTAAACAAGCACTTGTGTTTGACAGCACTACTTATGAATGGGGCCTCATGATAGTTCCTGGGGGCTCTTAAGATTTGCAGTGAGCTGTTTTGCTTTTATGAAGAAAATATAGAGGCAGAGAACAAAACTATAATCATGTTAGGCCAAGTGATACAGAGATTCTTTTCCTGTCACTTATAACACCTGTGCTGTCAGCTGATTCAAGCAGATGCTGTTTTTAACCTTCTGAAAGGCCCTTTTTTTCTTTATTTATTTATGGGGATTTTGCATTTTGTTTCAGGAGAGATGGGAGATGCAGGATTCTGGTGGAAGATGTAGGGGAAACACCTCTGCTCCACATCTATAACACCTTCAACAACGCTTTGAGGTATAGTTATGATACATAAACAACAGGAACATCTGCCTTTCACCGCCTGGCTGAGCACTAACAAACCACAGAACAAAGGGACTGTGCCAAGGAAGGAGAGCGTATGCTAGAAAAGACAATGAAATGTAATCAAGGGCAAAATTGCAGAATGATTCAGTGCTTGTTGTGCTTCCCCAAGTGAACAAAGTAAAGGCTTCAAATCAACCATAAACAATGTTTTCATTGCCTAGCGGATTCATTTAATGATTTGATAAATCCATTTGCATGAAACAATTCCAACAGTTTTCACATGCTCAGCTACAGATGTTTTTTTTCTTCCCTCAAATAAAATGAAACGTGTCTCTTTAAAAACATGAAATGAATGTGAGATGAATTAATGAAAATAAATATAACTATGAAAATCAATGAATCGCCCTTACATAAACACTCCACTTTAGTGTAAGAAGAACATAAAATACACTCAGGGAAATAACTAATTGTGGTGGTTTGCCCTTGCTCGTTTGTGCATTTCAATCAATAGCAGCCACCAGCAGACACAAGAAATGTTTTAGTTTTGCTTTTTTATTTCATGGACACTGTAAAAAGCTGTGTTAAAAATCAATTCACCAGACAAATAAAGCTGAATTATTCAAACTAAAGAACATTTTTAAATCAGACAAAGAGAAAAGAAAAAAAGAGA
The DNA here is from genome assembly GCA_903798125.1 of Danio choprae. Taxonomy (NCBI): domain Eukaryota; kingdom Metazoa; phylum Chordata; class Actinopteri; order Cypriniformes; family Danionidae; genus Danio; species Danio choprae. The sequence goes on along the minus strand of CAIGQW010000302.1, from coordinate 5,029,958 downwards.
GCAGCGCGGGTGCCATATTGTTTAAGAGCACATGAATATTTAATCAGGACCACCAACTTTGCTGGAGCCGACCTCAATATATTTATTTGATGCATAGCGGCAATAGCAACAGCATTCTCATACTAATTCTTGTGTGTGTGTGTTTGCATGTATTTACCTCCCGTTCTGTGCTTGGATTTATCAATTTAGCACAATGCTGACTGTAAGCGTTTAGTCAACATTCGACATCTTATACATATTTTAAAGTGCCATTTATTCCTGTGATTGCTATCCTCAGTTTAGAGCAGCTATTACAGTATTCAGTATCACATGACTCTTCTGATATGCTGATTTAGTAACTACTTATTTATTATCAGTTTTAGATATAGAAATCAAATGATTTCTATATATATATATATATATATATATATATATATATATATACGCACATACTTTTACAAACAGTATTTTAAAATGTACTATTGTACTACATTTTTTTGCATGTGAAAACTGCATAATTGTTTTGCAATCAGAGCCAAATTATTGTTTAAATGTAACCAGGAAGCCTGAAGGCAGAACAGAAATGTGAAAAGCACCAGCATCCATCCAGATTCATTTCCTGTTTCCTGACGCTACTTCTTCCCAAGATTTTAATTTCCAACAAATATCATCTCCAGCAATGATAAAGTGTCAGGGGAGCAAAACAGAAGCTGGCGATCACTCCAGAGAAAAGTGGAAAACGTCCCTAAAATCTGATATTGCGGGAGAGGCTCATATCGAGAAAAAAAATGGGATGCTCTGGCGTCAGCATATCTGTCTGTGATTGGGTGATGAGGGGGGAAACAATAATAGGATTCTCAGGTTTATATCTTGAAGATTTTAAGATTGATGTTAATGGCTGAGCGTGATGCAACTTTATAGCAGGCTGAACTGAGAAAAGGTCCCATGGAGAAAAGAAGAGACGGCAGAGCATTTAGAAGAAGAAACGGCAGAACATTTCTATTTTCATTTCTAAATGCCAGTAAAAGAGACGTGTCCGTGAGGCAGAATCATATTAGTGTCATGTGAAGAACTCCTTCACCTTCACTATCTGCTCTTTTCTTCTCTCTCTCTCTCTCGCATTTGTTCTGCATATAAAATCTGTTTATTTCTGGCTTGTAAAGCAAAATAGGCCATATCTGTATCGGTGCTTTATGAGGGCCGTATTACTGCAGACTTCATTATTTTTATAGCACAATGTCTCTTTCAACGCTGAATAATTAAAACAATTTTATGCAGTCATATTTGACTCAGCGTGAGACTTTTTTAAATTAAGTATTAAGCTAAATGTCTCATTCATTTTCAGTGGTTGGGAGGAAAGACGCATTCATATTATTAAAGTCTAAAATTTGTAAAGAAATGAGCCCCATTTGAAGCCACTGTGAAACAGTGAACGTTCACACCTGTGGCTGAACATTAATTGAAATCATTTTTTTTTCCCAAACATGAAATATTGAAGTGAAAATAGTCTTGCTCATCATTTATCAGATGTATTACAAATTAGATAACATTCGATACAAAAAGCACTCCAATGTGAAAGGATGGAAACCACTGTTTCTTTCTGTCTGCATTAAGTTTGAAATACAAACACGAGGTTCACAAGCTGCATCAAAAATAAAAAATGCAAATGTTAAAAGCATAATTAACTGTAAAATCGGATAGATTTAAGTTGGCCACATCAAATCCTCCTAGAACATAATGCAGTTCCTCATTGAACTTAACGTGGTTATTTAGTGTTCCAACTATACTGTGGCCTTTGGGGGAGCCCCCTTTTTTTCTAACAAGGGGTGGGGGGAGGGGGTGGGGTTGCTTTGATCTTGAGAGTCCCTTGCCACAATGATGTAGGCTATAAAACACACAGGAACCCTGTCCTTAAACAGCAATGTATAAACAAAAAATCTATAAATTTAAAACAAATATTGATATAATTGTAACTAATATTACAAAGTAGAACAAAACCCCACGATAGATCGGTTTACTTTCATCAATAACTTTTTTTGACCCTAGAAAATATCTTTTGAGGGATTTATTTTTACATGCACAAACAACAGCAGCCTAAACAACAGAACATCGTTGTCTTACTTTACCTGCAGTGCTTCTGTGAGAGGAATACATTCATTTATATAAAATCAACAAACATGTATATGTTTCACTTAACAACAAAATAAATAAACAACCTCGTCATGTAGCCTATCATTTTTCTATTTGCTCTATACGTTCAAGATGCTGGCACCAAGGACATCATATGCTTTTTATTTTACATAGGCCTATAGAATGCCATGGGATCTCACTTTTCACTCCGGTAAAAATTAATCGCAAAGTCGAAAATGAAAGAAACAGCATTGAAAGGGTTCAGTTTACCTGCTTTCAGCTTAACTGTCCAACATGTTTACAGCACTGTCAAAGTGTTTAAACATTGTTTTGGCCTACTGTATGAAGCAAATAAAATGAAACAGAACGTCACATCCTTTGTTTTGTAAAATGAATAAGCAGTGTCTCAACATCCTTATGAAAGCATCTGGCTGTCAGTCTTTGACATGACTGGACTTTGCTCCTCAGAGCCCCCAAACCTTGATGCTCATGCCAAGAATAGCATGTGTACTTATCTTTTTTTTTTTTAACTGAGGTGTAAATCGCCATCATGCATGAATGATATTTTTGCGCTTTTACACATAATAATCCATGATCACATTACACAATATTGAAACCGCACGTCAAAATAACACATTGTCAAGATTTGAGACCCCCCAAAATTTTGCAAATCATGTTTTCAGGGGTGGCCTCACGGTGGCGCAGTGGGTGCACGATCGCCTCACAGCAAGAAGGTCGCTGGTTCGAGCCTCGGCTGGGTCAGTTGGCATTTCTGTGTGGAGTTTGCATGTTCTCCCCATGTTGGCGTGGGTTTCCTCCGGGTGCTCCGGTTTCCCCCACAAGTCCAAAGACATACGGTATAGGTGAATTGGGTAGGTTAAATTGTCCGTAGTGTATGTGTGTGAATGGGGGTGTGTGGATGTTTCCCAGTGATGGGTTGCAGCTTGAAGGGCATCCGCTGTGTAAAACATATGCTGGATAAGTTGGCAGTTCATTCCGCTGTAGCGACCCCAGATTAATAAAGGGACTAAGCCGAAATGAAAATGAATGAATGAATGAATGTTTTCAGGGGAGCTCATGCCTTATTTAGGGGAGCCAAGCTCCCCTTACCTCCCCCGTAGTTCGCACCCTGCTGTTATTTACCACATCGGACGCTTAGTAAATTTAAATGAAAGATGACACACAGCATTTTTGTTTTTAATGTCAAACTAAAGAAACTTTGAAATGTTGAAGAATGCTGACAAATTCAATAATGCAAAAGCTTATGATGGTCTTGGTAAAAGGTCATTCATGCAACTATTCACAGCATACTAGAGATGCTACAAAACTTATGTCAGTTTTCACTGCATGTGGCATTTTATTGTTCAGTTTTTATTTCATTCACTGAAACTCAAGGTTGAGTAGAACAGTGGTTTTATATTGTTTTATACAATGATTCTTTAGCAAGTGTTGTATGTATTTGCAGTGTTGAGGAAGACATCGCTGCATTTCTTATAAGCACCCCATACTTCTTAGAAAGCACTGAGCAATTCTGAGTGTGCTCCACTCAGGTGAGACGGCCTGTAGGACACAATGCCTCCTCTCTGTATGCTTGGAGGAAAAATAAAATAAAATTACATTAAAAATAAATAAATAAATAAATAAATAAATAAATAAATAAATAAATAAATAAATAAATAAATAAATAAATAAATAAATAAATCAATCAATAAATAAATAAATAAAAAAGACTTGTCATAGCATATTAATATATTGATTATTTTAACCTTGCTTTGGAGAAAAGTGTTTGCTAAATGAGTATATGTAAATGTAAATGTTCTCATGTAATTTTAACATGTGCTTCTCATCTGATGCACATGTGACACTCATGGTTTTTCTGTTAGGGATGTAAAGCAAACACTGATTATCTAAATATTTTAACTAGGTATAATTTATTATTCATATTTCCATGTGATCTAATTTGCTATAAATATTTAATGTAACAACTTGATCTGTACAGACTGTACTCCTGTTTTACCACAGCTTTAGTTCTATTCAAATTAATATATATTAAATATTAAAATATATCAATTAAAAGCCCTTAAATGATAATTACAGAAACAGTGGTATACTGACATATCTGCTACAAAACAAACTAGATTAAATTGTGTAAATCTTTTATACATTACTATATTGCCCAGCCTAAAAATGTATCTATTTTCTAAATATGCTTTAATACAGTGAGTAGTGCAAAAATCACTATACATAAGTAAATTTAATCATAAGTAAATTTGACTTAGGTTGGATTCACACTTGCAGTTACATTGGTTTGTTTGGTCCATGCCAAAAACACTTGTAATGGTTTGTTTAGCATTCAGGCTGACCTCAAAGACACTAAATAATGAAATTTATACATTAAAAAATGCTTTTGTGTAGTTTATTTTGTGTGCATATTTCATTTTAACATTGTTATTTTATTGAAATATTTATTGAGTTTTTCTACAGTATCTACAGTATATTTATTGAGTTTTTCTACAGTACATTAAATGGTCATAACAGTCTTTTCTTGTGCTTTTGAATATGCATTCCTCTGTTGCCTAGCAACGTTTTGCCAACAAAAATTTAACTTTCTGAAAGCAAAAACATAACTTTACTTAACCCTTGTGTACTGTTCAAATTTACTACCCTTCCGTTATGTTCTTGGCTGTTTTTGCCCCACTGACTTCAACTATAATGACATTTTTTTATTGCAAAGACATGGCAGCATATAATCATGCATTCTTGATTATTGGTGGTTTTCCCTGTTGGGAGGAGATAAAATCT
>CAIGQW010000302.1:4991546-5012961 GCA_903798125.1 Danio choprae | reverse complement strand
ATATATATATTATAACATTTCATAGTTAAGCAATATTGCAAGAGCATTTTTCAGGAATATGAGCACAATGGAAATTCAAACTGATTTAATTTAAACATTCAGTAAACAATAAATTCATGTTAAGTGGTTTCCATTTTAGACACAACATTGAACAGATGCTTTTGCTAATGAAAATAGATTCAAATTAATTCACAGTAGAACTGAATGAATGTTCTGAATGAATGAACTGAGTGATTGAATGAATCACTGAATGAATCAGTTGTTTTAAATGAATCAGTCAAGTAACTGATTCAGTGACTTGTTCATTTGTTTCATACTATTATTAACGCAGCTGTAATTTTAGTGTAAATTACATTTATTTTGAGTTCTGGTTTTGGTTCGTGATAAGCCAACAGAAACAGTGCGATGCATTTACATTCGCAGCAATGTGTGTTTAACCTAATGGTCAAAAATCAAGCTGTGATCATATGTGCTTCCATGAGATGTGTTTATTTGGCCTATACTCTAGTTTTCCAAACATGTATGTTTTTTTTTTGTCTTTTTTCTTGTGTGAAACTAAATTAGATGTTTGGCAGATGTCAGCATCCACTTTCATTGATTTTCTATGTAAAACATTTTATGCAAAAAAAATATATAAATAAATTCTATACTATCTTCAGTGTTAAGCACTGCTGCATTAGCTCAATAAGAAGAGATATAGAGTAAGACCTTCACAAGAGCCTTAATTCCTGAATAATTTCATTCAATATTAATCGGTAAATACTATACTTTAGCTTTTTGTATGTACCACACAACATCATTTTTTTTTTCTTTTATTTTTTATAAATAATGTGCTGTCTGCATTTTGTGACCTTATACAGTAAATGGAATTCAGAGCGCTCACTTCACACTAGTTAGATATTTGGTGGTTGATTCAGAAGCCTACAGAGCATGTAACCTCGGTTTAATAAACAAGTGCTGAAATTCATTCAACACACAGAGAAAGCAGACAGAAGCTGTGAAGCCGAGATTTCATAACTGTTCCTCATTCTCTTTTACTAATGTATTTTTAATGGCAGATACAGATACTGTTGCCACTTGTGACGCATTTTAGCTTTTATTCTCTTTTTAAAGGAGAGTGGGTGAGGAAAACAGAGAGGCATAATTAGACACATTTAGAGTTCTTTAATTCAAGCTTATTCCACCGACTGAGCAAAACAAAATACATTTCTGCCGTTTCATGTATTTGTCTTCTGATTTGCTCATATTATTTCTTGAGTTTACCTCGAGTAGACATTCTGCAGCCTTTTGACCCTCCTTTGCAACACAGAGGATGAATGAAAAGACTCTTTGGCAGGACTGAAAAAGTGATTATACATAATTAACACTTGCATCACAGTCACACTCAATTATTGTAGCCCTGTGCATGTCAGGAGAGATGTGGAAATTGGTGAGATGAAATGAGCCATATTTCGATGTAAGGTGAGGAACTGTGTGTTTGTTTTTCAACCATGTCTGCAGGCTATCGAGCCACCTCTGTGAGCTCTTCAAATCTCTGTTGATTCTTTTAAATTCCATTATGTCAGTCTGCTTGGCCTGCAGGATTGTGGAAATATGACTTTAAGCCCAGGCTGTCATGCGGGAGCAGGTGCAAGGTCACTAGTTTTAGCAACTTTCATTCCAAAAAGAGGTCTGGAATGGAGCCAAATGTTTACCCCACAGTGCTACTGGTCAAAATCCTACCGTTTATTCCCCGTGCATGGAGGAACCTTAAATGTTTTCATTTTCCTTGAGGAAATGTTTGAAACAAACAAAATATATATATATATTTTTTTTTTCTGGTGTTTTGTGTGTGTCTGTGCTTGAGCCCTGCAGACAGTCTTAGAATGGAATAGAAAAATTGAGGGCATGAGCTCTGTTCAAAACAGCTTGATCAATACATTTTCTTAAAGCATAAAGCATTATGAGTCATAAGGAAAATATCTGGTATGCACTGAATCGCTAAAAGATCTACTAAATGTAAAGAAACATGGAATAGCTCATTGTCTGTGAAGCAGACTAGTCGGAATAGTATAAAAACTGAAACATAACAAAACAAAATGTGATGAAACATAACATGTAACAACAAAACCCAGTAGTAACCAAAGAGTATTGAAACAAAACATGACAGATTGGTAGAAAAAAATACATAAACAATATTAATAAAACAAAAGACAACAAAGACAAAAAAGTACAAAAGAAAGAAAAAAAATAGACTAAATATAAAATAAGTAAATAAGTGTGTGACAAAGCCAAATATTCAGTTTGTTAAAGGTTCAAGAAACCCTTGAGTACTTTTTTTGAGATTTTAACATATTTGTGTTTGTTGAGCATCAATTAGACAACGTTAGCTTTAATTGTGGGGAAAACTGGATAATTTTGAGCTTTTGTCAGCTAATTTTATCTTCTGGGTTTATGGTGATGTAGCGCTATCTGCCTGTCCAGTGATGATGCGTCAGTTTCTCAATATTATTTATAGACTGAGTTTTCTTATTCTATGAGAAGACACTGCATCTTAATTATTCATGACAGCACGTGCTTTCTGATGACAGACCCATATGGACAGACCTGCCAAGCAATGAGACAGCGCACGGCTCGCAGTATTTAGGTGGTTGTGAAAGGTCGTATGTGTTTGTTTCTATGATCCACGGGGTTTGTTGCATGGCTTTCCCTGCGATGCTGTCAGGGCTACCGATACAGCCAACCTGTTTGTGTGCAGAAAGCATTTTTGTCAGGAGAGCTATATGCGAATTGGAGAATGGCGGACTTTGACTTTTATCAGTTGAGTTTGTTACCGTGTTCAGCCATGTTTAAAACCTTACAAATTACCAGCAGGGCTAATGGTTGGAATAGATAAAGAAAGAGACCTGTAGTCTTTATATAAACATGATAATCTCTATAATGATATAACACATTGTGTATGCTTTATATGAAGGTATGAATAGCATATAGTATACGTAAAAAAGCATTCGATTGCATACTGTTTATTTCTTGCATTTTAACTATCTAAACTATAAAATCATGCGTCTCACCTTTTGTGTCTGATTTTTATTTTTTTTGCCTTGAGCTGCATGGTGAGACAACTGACAGTTGTTCTCCCTCCTCTTTTTCCCCTGCGCTGCCGGCCACGCCCACTCCTCCCTCTGCTCACAGCGCTCCAAGCTCATCATGAAGCATTTTTTTTTTTTAATTCTAGGTGGACTTGAACTGAAAGAGGGGGGTTTCATGACCCTTTAATTCAATTAAAACAATCACCAAAACAAAACATAAAATAAATAAATGAAACAAATGATTAACAACAAAAACAATCTGTAAACAGACAAATTTCAAAACAAAGGCTAAAAATACACCATATTTTTCTTTTTCTTTGTAACTGTTTTGCTTTTTATTTTAGTACTTTGTTCTTTTCTCACTTTTTTTCCAATTCATGTTTTGTTTTCTTACTTTGTTCTTATGTTGGTGTGTTGTTTTCATGTTTTATGTTTTCTTGTGCTATTTTGCCTAGTTTGTTTCATTAACAATAATAATGGAAAAATAAATATATATATATCTGTAAACACAAACAAAAGTGTATATGTTATGTATATATGTAAGACATCAAAAAACAGAGGCATTTTACTTTTGTCCTTTTGAACTTTGTGTCAGTATTGTTTAACTTTACCTGTTAAGACAAATGTTTATTAATGAGTTTTTGTTCCTTCAGTCTTTTTAATTGTCATGGCAACAGTTCAATTGAATTTATATGGGGGGATAAATTCTATAGCATTAGACAACGGATTATTAGAGAAAAGCATTGAAATTAGCTGAATACCGTTGGTGTTGTGAGGAACAGAGTGGTTCTGTGAATCAGACTCATGAATGCGCTTGATGTCCTGTTGTGTTTGTGAATAGAGAGGTTTTGTAGTGTGGTTTGGTGATGGATGCCAAGGCTAGCGGCGTGACATGCTCGCCATTACTCACAAGCGATGGATTCTCGGGTTTGAGTTAAGACAGAAAAGATCCTAGACTACATCAAAAGCTCTTCAGCGTGCAATAAAGCAGATGCGCCTCTAAAACAAAATGAAAAAGTATGACACAATTGCGCCCATGTCCCTATATAAAGATGTTAGGCTTCAGTATTGGCATTTGCCAGCTTCAATTTAGCTGCTGTTTGATCATGGCTTTGACTGCATCTGAAGGGAGTTCGCTTTCAATAATCGCGCACACTTACTTCTATTCCAGTTTTCTGAGACGGTAAAAAAGGTGATTTCAATAAGCAGTAGTGCATCAGTACTGGAGCACTAGACATGGCTATTGTGTTGTACTCTCAATGAAATCACCAAGTTATTGTGTTGAAAAATATATGCGATTTTATTTATGGGGCTTGCCTCAAGTCCTCTTTCATTTCCTCTCATGAAATTTCCAGATATGCCAAATTGTCCTGAATATTGCATGCGGTCTGGGTACTCAGCTAGGATTCTCTCAGACCGATGCTCCATTATTAAGTGCAATAGGCACAGAGAAGTAGAGCTTGCATATCTGCAAAGACCAATGCTCTTATCAACACTTAGTGTCACGAGGATGAAAGAAAGCTGATTTATTTGCCTTTTAAGGGCTTCATCCAATTAGAGTAAGGTGGAGCTCGTTCTATTCCATACAACCTCTCTTTATCCACTTCCTTTGAACGCATGCACATTTAATAATGCAGCTTGCTTCTGTTATTGTGATGTAATGACATGTTTTGTGGGCTTCATATAATGACTCAAAGGTCAAGCCCTTTCATTATACTGCACATGTTTTATCTACTCAAGTAGGTTCATGACTGAAGTACTATTGTTTGTGGACACATTATGAAAACATGTTATCACACAATGCTATTATTAATTATAAGGCATTATTACACAGCTCTCTAGAATACTTGATTCTGATTGGTAATATTAATATGACAGGCTCATCCTGGTACTACAAAACATCTTGACCATCAGTGAGTATATTTATGTGTGTGACCATAGACCGAAAAAAAAAAAACTTGCTTAAAAAAATGTTTCACAGGTATATTTCAAAGGGTCAAAATTATAGATTTTTCTTTTATGCCAAAATCACTAGAATAAATTAAGTAAAAATCACATGAATCCATGAATATATTTAGCAAATATCCTATTGTAATTTAACAAACATATTTTTGCTTCATAATATGCATTGCTAAGAAACTTTAAATGGCAATTTTCTCAATATTATTATTTTAGCATGTATTTATTTACTTATGCAAATTCTAGATTTCAAATAGATTTATCTCAGTCAAATGTTGTCCTAAATACTGTGAACAGAAAGCTTTTTGAGTCAGCATTCAGATGATTTATAAATCTAAATTTATAAAAGTAAAGTCCAGATTTCAGAGTTTAGTTCAGATTAGTTCAGTTCAGTTTAGTGTGGTTTAAGTTTCACTGCTGAAAGTTCAAATACTGAAGAGCAAATCCACCGAAGCGCAGCTCCACAAGTCCCGATCCGAGCAGGCCAGTGGCAACAGTCGCGAGGAAAAAACTTCACCAATTGACGAAGTGAAGGAAAAAAAACCTCGAGAGAAACCAGGCTGTTAGGCACGATCATTTTTCTTCTGGCCAAACTTCCTGTGTGGAGCTGCAGTCTAGGCGCCGGGGCTGGAGAAGTTGGACGTCCATCGTGGAAGCTGCAGGCTATATATAGCCTATATATATATATATATATATATATATAAATAAATAAAAATAATAAAAGAATAGTGTTGAGTAGGTGTCATTACTCTGCTTTATCGAACCCATAGGACACAAGGGTGAGACACAGGTGGAAACACTGAAACACTAGCAAATGGTGGGAACAAGAACAAAGGGGTCACATGATACAAACAAACACAAATGGAGCATGGAAACATGGGGATCACATGACACACACACACAGCAACACAGACTCCTGACATCCAGCCGTTTGTTAAGAATTTCATTTTCTTTCTTCAAGCTTTGTCTAATTAGCTAGTAAATAACTAAAAAGCTAGTAAATTTTACAACCCGATGCTACAGTAAGTATTACAGTCTGTCTGTCTGTCTCCCTGTCTGTCTGTCTGTCTGTCTGTCTGTCTGTCTGTCTGTCTGTCTGTCTGTCTGTCTGTCTCTCTTAAACATCCTTGAGTTAAAATGTCTATATTCTAATATACCAAAATTATTATATTTTCTGAAACTTCAATTTCTACTTCCTTGAATTCAAATTAGAACTTTAATTCTGCGTTCTGTTTAAAATCTCACTTCAAAGTCCATTTCAATTCAGGGAGTGTATTGAGAACATCTTTTAAATTCTAATTCAGTTCCTAATACCTTTTTTTAATACCTTGTATAAAGTTGTCAAAACTTTTAGAAAAAGGCTGATAAAAACCGAAGACCTAGAAAAGTATCACTTAAACTCCCCTTAGAGAAAAGTGTGTCTAAAAGAGTCTGTGAGTGTGTCTTTTACACTTTTTTTCAACAAGCTAAATAATGGGTTCAGAGTAAAACGAGCAAATAAACAAACATCTCAGGTGCAAGGTACCTTGGCAACAGCTCACTGAATCGCTAAGAGATTTTGACATGATGCAAGAGGGTGTTGAGTGGAGAGGCAAACACCTGCATGGGGGAATTTCAAAACTTTTAAACTGTAAACATTTAACGCTTGACAGGTTGAAGCATTACTAAAGCAAAATATCTATAAACCCAGAATACTTAAATGTGTTGCACTGTCTCCAGGCTATTAAAAAAAGCGTCACTGTTTATATTACTACTGAGAGAAAAAAAATATATCAGAATGCCGAAAGCTGAAGTGCTTTTAAGTGAAGGGGTAGAGAGAATTAGAAAATAAGCATTGTAAAATGTTGAAATAAGGTAAATGTCAGAACTGTGGTAATGTGGTAAACAGCCTAGTGGGATGCAGGAGTTTTTGATACCACATTCTCCAAAACATGACAAAACTGGAATAAAATTGTAACTGGATTTGATATCACATTTGAACATCCATTTTTAAAATATGCAGATTACAGTACTTATGTTTATGTTTGCTAGCCCTCCTAATTTTTTTTTAATTCTTTTAAAAAATTTCCCCCAGGTGATGTTTAATAGAGAAATGCACTTTTCACAGTATTTTCAATGACATTTTTTTTGTTCTGAATAAAGTTTGGCTTCCTTTGGATTGCCTTGAATAAAATGTATTTTATTAATTTATTTGCTCATTTGATAGATTTTTATTGTCAATATTATTACACTGTAAAAAAATGCAGGGTTCCACACAACTCCTTCATGTTGTCTCAACACAAATCGATTAAGTTAACATATTTGTTTGTTTTTTACACATTTAAGTGGTTTGAATATAATCTATTAAGTTATCTAAAAAATTGTGTTGATTCAGATAATTTTAAATTAGTAATTTGAACAAGTAACAAAAATAATTTGTTGAGTTTGGTTCCATTTAAGAGCAAATTCATTCATAAGTTAAGTGTCAACACAGCTACAATAAACACTATAACCTGTAAGCTGGTGAAAACATAATGCGATGCACTTATTGCCTAAGATGTGATGGTTCTATTGATGAAAAGCAATGAAACCTCAAAGAGATTCATAACTTTTTGATTTAGTGGTTAATTTGTATGTATGCATTTGTGCAATCTCATTCGTACATTTTAGTCTGAGGTCACACAAATTAGCCACTTTTCTGACAATACATAAAGAAGTTGTTTCCTCATGAGATCGGGATGGGCAAAAAAACGTATTGTATCTCTGCTATTTTCTGGTCAAATAACTTTACAAATTTATTTGAGCTTGTATTTGGTGAAATGTTAACAAAATTACAAGTATCGAGTAACAAGTGCAAGTATTTCGCCATATAAAAAGCCAAACTAAGAACTTTGACAATGTGATACTTATTTATTTACTTGTTTACTATGTACTGTATATCAGTGATCACAAACACATTGTAAAAACTGGGCATGTAGATGTGCGCAACTGGTTGGGTACAGCAATATTTTAAAAAGTTTACTTTTAGTTGAATTTTTTATATTTTTTATAAGTATTAGGGGTTTTAAAGAAACGTATAGCACAATTTATGCAGCATGTAAAATTGATTAAGCGTCTTAAGATTACATTCAAAATGTTTTTTTCAAGATGATCAGCTGAAGATCAAAATCAGCATCAGAATGGGAAAGATAGGGGATTTAAGTGACTTTGAGCACAATATTATTATTGGTTCAGACGGTCTGGACTGAGTATTTAGAAATTGATCATCTACTCCAATATTGAAGCAATACCACCTCTAGAGTTTGCAGAGAATGATCACAAAGTGGGAAAAAAAAAACATCTTATTAGCAGCCAGTACATTGCCAATATGACACAGAATAGCAATTGCATCATCAAAGCGAGACACACTGACAGACCAATATGGTGCAGGAAGAAGATGAATACACATTTCCAGATAAATGGATAGGATAGGTAGATGCCGAATGCCCTCTAGACTCAAAAAAGGGGTAAAAAAATCAATATCATTCTTGTGCTCTGAACTATAAATAGACTGATAGATGCAAGCAGAGACAGACATGGTTAACCTTTCAGTGACATACTACTTTAACAGTAATAGCTCAGATGAATACATTCATCACTGGATTTGGCCTGGGGTAAGTCATGCAAAATATTGAAGCCCTGATACATCTGCCATTACCCCTCTACTTCTAATACTTTTTTTCTATGATTCTAACTTTACTTTTGCATGTCTGTGTTGCAGAAGACCCACCTTGGTTTCTTAATAGCAAATAACATTTTTCAATGTTTGAAGGGGATTTTCTTTGGGCAGTCAATGGAAGTCTGCCCAGACTTTTGTAATTATCTTTTCATTTGCTCTGGTTTAGTTATTTATAGAAGAAAAAAAATCACTATGCCTTTGCATGGTTCTACACAAGCACACCACCGAATTTGGGGGGAAAGAAGGGTTCATTTGCATTCATTTGCATGCAATTAACATATCAAACTTCTTGACTTGAAAGGAATGCCTTGCTTAGAAACTGTATTTTCTCTAGGCCTCATATGCACTAGTGGCTTTGGGTTCATTTTACTTTGTTTGCACATTAGCCGAGAGGTTTCTCATGTTATTTGTGTGTAATGTGCCTTCCCATTTCCTCTCATTTTCTCTCTCGGCCTGCCAGTGAAAGCAGACAACAGAAAGACTGCAATGTAATTCTCAAGTTTCAGCCAATGCAAGCGGTGTTATTACAGTAAATGTGTGTGGATGTGAGTCAGGAAGTATAAATGTGTAGTTTAGTGACTCAACACTTATACTTAAACTTCTAGACTTTGCTTGTGGAACAAATGGGTGTATTGTGAGTTATTTGTGTAACATATTTACTAGGATTAATTGTGCAAACTGGTTGGGTACAGCGATATTGAAAAAGTTTACTTTTGGTTTACTTTATTCTAAGTACCAGGGGTCTTAAGGATTTTAAAGCACAATTTATGCAGCATGTAAAATTGATCAGACGTCTTAGGTTTAACATTCAAAATGGTTTCTGAAGGATTGGCTGGATTTACAACCCAAATAAAGAAAATGTGGAATTTGGATTCACACCAAAATGAAATCTTAATTTCAAACCACAGACTTTGATGTTTAGGGTCTGTGAAAAAAAACTGCAGAACGGAGAGAACAGGAATATCTCAAAAATAATCTGCAGTGTTATTTTATGGAGATTCTAATATAGTTTTAAATGGAAGTATACATATTATTATTTTTTTATTTATATTATATATTTCTTTGGTTTAAGTATTTCAAGAGTAAACACTTAGATATTGCTTGATAATAATAGCAGGTTTGGCATGCTGTCCCGGGAGAGAACCCTGAGCTCGGAGATAATTGAAAACGAAAAAAAACGGAAAACGAAGATAAGAAAGTAGTTTTTGGCAGGCTACTTATAGGGAGTTTGTATTAATCTGATTGGCTTACTAATGATTACAGATGAGAGACCAGCTGCGATCAATCATATCACGTGCTCCTCTCGAAATTAGTTTGTGAAACTTCACGTAGTTTAAGTTTTAGGGATTTAGTTTTCTTTATTATTTTATTATTAGGGGGCAAGCACTGAAGGTGTGTAGGCACCTATTTTATCTGTTATCAGTTCTTATTATGAGGCAGCACGGTGGTGCAGTGGGTAGCACAATCGCCTTACAGCAAGAAGGTCACTGGTTCGAGCCTCGGCTGGGTCAGTTGGCATTTCTGTGTGGAGTTTGTATGTTCTCCTCTTGTTCGCGTGGGTTTCCTCCAGGTGCTCCGGTTTCCCCCACAATTCCAAACACATGCGGTATAGGTGAATTGGGTAAGATAAATTGTCCGTAGTGTATGAGTGTGAATGAGTGTGTATGGATGTTTCCCAGTGATGGGTTGCAGCTGGAAGGGCATCCGCTGCGTAAAACATTTACTGGATAAGTTGGGGTTCATTCCGCTGTGGCGACCCCAGATTAATAAAGGGACTAAGCCAAAAAGAAAATGAATGAATGAGTTCATATTATTATTACTCTTCTTCCTCTTCTTCTTCTTTTTCTTCTTCTGCTCTGGGAGTCTATGGCAGCCCTATGAACAGTTTGTGGCATTTGCGCAAACTTTGGCACATAGATAGAGGACAGTCTGATCTTCAACCACAACAAATTTGGACTCTCTAACTCAAACTCTCTAGGCCCACCACTTGTCCAAAGTTTCACTTATGTTTATCATTACAACTTTTGAACCAAATGGGCTACAATAAAAATGTCCTTGGCTCAAGCCGATTCAAACGCACCATATGATGTCATTTTTGTCATTAAGTCTTTCTTGCTATTGCGAATTTTTTGTAAATCCTGTTTGAACACCCTCTGGAGACCATCATGATCAAAAGTTAAGGTGTTATCTTTGTAATGCATTGATGTATTCAAACCAAACTTGGTGTGTGTTATTACAACCATGGTCTGAAGTTAGCTGCAGCATTTCAGTGTACTGCCCCCTAGTGGTGCGGAGATACAAAGTATATATTTTTTTGCTTATAACTTCTTTGTCCAAATTTCTTAAAATTCTCTTTACATCCGGCGGAGCATGCTGAGTCGATGATGTCTGATTTTCCCAGGTCAGCCATTTTGGCCGTTGTCCATTTTGAATTGTGTCAAAAATTGCTATATTTTACAGACGCATTGGCGAATTGTTATAAAAATCGGTTTGTGTCTTCGAAACTGTGCCCTGAAGGTGCTCAAAGAGTTTTGTCACAGCGCCACCTGTTGGTCAAACATTATAAGGATATTTCTAAAAACTTTTGACTAATATGCCTATTGTTATGAAACCTGTCTTGATATATTCCTTGGGTTATCCTGAGAATAGCGATACCAATTATGCCTTAATTCCGCCATCTAGCCTTAAGTCAAAAACTCCTCCTACATCGTTTGTCTGATTTGCACCAAATTTGACTCAGATCATCTTCAGACCAAAAAAAGTTATTGAATTTGTGTTGATAGGTGTAATGGTTTTTGTTTACTCCACTGACAAATGTGATGGCATGATGCCAAACTACATCTGAGGCTGTATCTCTGCGATAGTTAAAGATAATGACACTAATTTTAGGTCTGTCATTGTCGCCTCACACTGACGACACCATAAAGATTTGGTGACAGCGCCATGGGTCAAGAGTTATAAGACATTCATTAGCCATTATTAATGAAACTTACAAATTTGGTAATAACTTTTGACTGCACATGGTTATTTTAATGAAATTGGTCTCCACCATCTTGAATTAGTTTGAAAATCTGTTGTTTTGAAATCTCCATAGATCATTAGCCCAATTTCCACCAAATTTGGCTCAGAACATGCTGCCAAAAAGTTATAGAATTTTCCAGTTGCTCTGTAGCTTGTTGCTGTGCTTGTTTATGATGTGGCCGCTGGGCTGATTGGCCCTGATAATTGCTGCTTGCAGCTATATTTTAAAATTGTTATTTCTATAGATTTAATTTGTGTTTTGGAAGTTTTAATACCACTAAATAACATAATAAACTAAACTAAATTAAATTGAGAAAATTTCCTTGCCAACAAGCTGAAACAAAATAAGTGCATAATATATTATTTTTATTTCAGTTAAGATTTATTTCAAGTAACAAAAAAGGTTTTAGACTTAACTATTGCCAGGTTCTGTTGTGTTCCATGTGCTTTTGTTATCGTCATGTGCTTTCTTTGTTCTGTTTCCCGCCACTTTCAGTGTTCATTTATTCCACCTGTGTCTCACCCCTGTGTATCATCAGTCCCATTAGCCCTCGTGTATTTATACCCCTCTGTTTGGTTCAGTCCTTGTCCGGTAATGTATTGTCATTGCGTTGATGTATTGTCTACGTGTCCCTGTGTTGTTCTGTCCATGCTGTCGTCACCCCATGTCCTCCCAGAGTTTCCTGTATCTTCCAGTGCCGTGTTTATAGTAAGTGTATGTTAATAAATTCGTGTTTCATCAAATCTCGTGTTCCTGTGCCTTCATGTCCCTCAATCGAGCGTGACAACTATAAACTGTGTTAACTGTGTATGTGTATATGTATGGTTGTATTTTTTTCACTGTTTCACACATTAAGCATAATTTGATATTTAATCCATTTAATGTAACACCATTTATTTCTGACAATCAAAAAGGTGCGTCCTAAATTACATATGAAGGGAAACCTGCAGGCAATGATGAGACATGCTATTTTGTGCATCCAAAATGCACTCTCATCAGTATAGCCTATTCATTCTGTGCATGGTATTTTTAAACACCAACATTTAGCAAATCAGGGCTTTAGTGTTTATTATCACCTTCCTACACACACATTATGAAAGGCCCACCAGATATGCGTATGTGACTTGCTCTTTGCTGAATGAAAAAAAGAAAACGCTTTGAATTGTACCGGCAGTATGCCTGTTAATTGGAAACTCCCTGCTATTTATCAGGCAAAGAAAGTTAATACAATTTCACAATTATCTTGTTAAACCATATTAATTAGAAATAACAATGGAGTCAACACAAATCAATTGAAACTTCAAGAGGTAAGAAAATTGCATTATGACTGAACTCTTGCCTTGGGCTAGTGAGGGGCTAGATTAACAGAGTGATCCTAATCACGACTTAATCAGGGAGAATTATTCACTAAAGTGGGCTTTAGAGAAGGGCTGGTCACGATCAAAGGATCTCAGCGCAGCTCTATGGCTCTCTGTGAGAGAGTTTGAGTGGTTAGATATGTATAAAACACACTATAGTAACACCATACTTGGGTTTGGAATGGAACATTTTTGGTTCAGTTTACCATTGAAGTCATTTTCTTTCAATACCCAATGAATCTACAATGCCAATCAGAAAGAGAGTCTAGTGTAGTCTGATTCCCAAACAAATGATTCACAAAAATGTATAATTCCAGAACTCGAAATAATTGGTTCTTTTTAATGACTCATACACAGACTACACAGATCACAAAAAATATTCTAATGAGTCAGCTCTTTTTAGTGAACCACAGTACAGCACAATCTGATTCCTGAATAATTCTTATGTGCATCTTATTTTATTGAATTACAAACAGACATTGCAACCAGTACAATCAGAACAAAAAATATTGCATCAATTACTTTTAATGTATTAAAGTCCACAATCCATTTAAATCAACTCCTGAATCAATGATTCTAATGAGTCAGCTCTAATCACTGAACCACACAACTCCAACTTCTAAACCAATGATTCTAATAAGCCAGTGCACCACAATACCACAGAATGTTTTGTGAATTTAATGATGAATGATCCTAAATGAGTTGGATCTCTGATCCAACAAATATTTTTAATTATACAGCTCTTTTAGTGAATTAAATGGGTTGCTCATTTCACAACATTTCATGTTTTAAAGACTTGATTTTGGCATTTTGCTTTTGTTAAGATAGCACTGTATATTGACAGGAAGAGAAGTGGGAGAGAGGGGGCGATTGAATCAGGAAAGGTCCACGAGTCAGGACTTGAACTCAGGACTCAGGAACTGAGCTTTTATGCTTATGGGACTGCATTCACGCTCTTTCTAAAAAAAAAAAGAGACATCATTAAATAACAAAAGAGTCGCTAGTCTTTAATTCATCTCTTCAGTTTTGAGCCTTAAGGGTGTGCTTAGATTACTAGTGTGCTTGTGAAATGAGCTGTCAGTGTGGGAGACAAAGTGAGCAAAAGTTGAGTATATAATGTTTTTCTCTTATTCTCCACTTTCTCATTCTCCTGTCATTTGCTGTGCAAAACGCACACACATGTGAAGACTGAATGATTTATCCATTGGCATAAAGTACATTGCACTTCAAATCAGAGCTACAAAAGTCTCTAACATTTATCATGATAAGTGTTAGCTGTTAACTGGCTGTCCTTAAGGAAAATATAGACCTTGAGAGCAAGGCTTTATAGGACAAGGCTGTGCTCTTGCTGTTTGTATTGTTCCACTAGATACTTTATCAGCGCTGCATGAAATAGAGTTTGTAGGGGAAACTAAAATATCTAAACACTACATACGGTACAGAATAAAAGCGTCTGCTGATTGCCTGACTGTGGTGAAGGAAATGCATCTCTAGAAAGGAAAATGAAAAATACAGAAAGAAAAAAATCATTTCATTTAGGTTTTACAGTCTCCTCTTCGCAAATCCTTCGCATTTCCATTTGACACTAAAAGTTAATCATTTTTTGTTGTTTTGGTTGAGTAAGGCTGTGGTTTGACATGCGACAGGTTCTTGAAATGAATTATCAAAGAGAATTTACATTCTGATTCAAGTGTGTGTGCACGCGGCCTCCTGCACGAGTGATTGAAATTACAAGTGCCTTCAATTTCCAACAATTTCAACCTTGTTAAGAAGATGCTCACCTGAAAGAGCAAAAAAATAAGCCCTCTAAAAACACAAGTGCTCCTCTGCCATCCAAACTGCCTCTTTCACCGCCCGTTTCCTTCCTTTCCTTCCTTGCAAAGCATCTCTTATACACTCCTATTTTCCAACACATCGTCGCTCCAACCCTCCCACTTCTCTCATCATTTTCTCCTTCATACCACTTGCAGACACCTATGTCCTCACCAAAGATCTCATAATATTCTATCGCTGCATTTCTTTCCCATCCATCTTTTTTTTCTATGTTCTTTTCTGAAGGGCTCTTTACTACATCTCTTTTTCTGACCAAAAAAAATATATCTTTTTTTTTTTACCATCTCCATTTCTGCTTTTTATATGATATACAGTTTGTGTGGCTATTTATTTAATAGTGCATTTAATTTGTAATGTTTTTATATACACACACTCATTATTGAAAAACATTATGATTAGTGTTTAAATAAATGGCCTTTTTTATTCTGTAAAATATTGATACTATTTCTTTCTTATAAAAAAACAAGTGTTGTCATTTACATTATTTTTTAATTGCTTGTTAAAAGTTACCTTGTTTATAATTGTTGACCAGTACTAATGTCTTGAGTTCAGAAGAAGAGTTACCAATAACTCCTTCCCGTTCAAAAAATAAAAGAAATATATACAACGCATATTTGACATTTGGGAAAAACATTCTCAGATCATATAAAACAGACCAGCATTTTACTTAAACCCATACCTTATAAATAAAACAAATCTAAAGAATCTGACAAGTTGTTATATTACCACACACTGTATCATAATACAATGCCCAGCGTAAGTAAATTTTAAAAAGATGTAAATAAATAATAAATAAATGCCAGTGGAGTGTCGCTTGTTTAGAAACGACAATCCGTATCCAGTACTGGAAAATAACATTGGCATTAAAATGTGGTTTGTAACTAATTCAGATTTATTCCACTCTCCTTTGCACTTCACAGCGGAGCTCTCTAATGCTTTCTTTTCCTCTAATCTGACCTGCCAGAGCGTCATATTGAGTCTCGGGATCTCTCCTCATGGATGGGGTGCTCTGAAGCGGAGTGAAAGAAACTCTTTTTTTCTACCCACAGTTAGAAGTTTTACCCTGGCAGATATCACATCATCACTATCTTATTCCATAACACGGCTGGATGAACATCACATGGAAACCCACTGTTGTGCTTCGTTCAGCATGGGAAGGTCATGTTGGGCCTGATAAGAGGGGCTTTTCTCTGCCTCAGATTTGGCAACTGAAACATCTTGGCTCATCCACAGTGGCAGCATCTTCAAAGGCAAACCTTACGTGCATCACAGAGTGTCGAATATTCAGTCAAAGGATGAAAAAAAAAAAAGCCTTGCAAAACATCTGCTCGGGTTACAGGGCTGTGAGGTTGATATAATCCTTTCTTTCTAAATGGTCAGTTGAAAGGGTAACTGCAGTCCATCTACTGTACAACTCTCAAAGCAACAGCAGTTGTTGTAGCACATAAGCAGTAAGCAAAAGGAAAATCTAATCTTTAATATATGAATCAGAGGCATGCCAAGCTACTGGAATCTGTGTCCTTTTTGGCTTTAAGCCTTGAGCACTGACTAAAGCTGGGTTCTAACTACACCGTATTATTTTTTATGATAGTCACTGTGTCAGATTATGCGATTTCTACTGTATATTCTTGTTTTGACATGGACAAGAAATATGTCAGACTTTACAGTGCTTTCCAACCAATCATAACTTGCCATCTTTAATAGCGTGTGTGTCATTGAGAAGGTTAAACTATTAACTGACTTCTGGAAATAAGAGTGTAAAACAGACAATGGTGATCAAAGTGGTTGTTGCTAAGGAAAAATCACAGTGGTTGGAGTACACATAAAACAGGCTATTGCTTCTGTGATGACATTGTAAAGCTTCCCAGATGCAGCATATCAGTTGCTATCCACTATAAAGACAGCAAATGTTATATACAAATCATCACAACCCCCTATACGTCAAAAGATTAGTGCCAAGTGGAAAAGCCTATAGTATCTTTATATTGTTGTATGTTAACCCTTTCTCACATACATTTTAAATACTCCCACTGACCCCCCTGTGTGAGTTTTTAATGTGATTGTTATTTACACATCAAGTATATCACGTTGCACCAAAGCCCAGATGATTTATGCATATATCATTTTTCTGCAAATGTTAACAATCCTCATTATTTATATAAATTCTCAAATATGTGTAAAAACATGTATTGCATTGTTTAAACAACTTAATGATCAAAGCATTACAGAGCAGTGGGAAATCAGAGCTGCTGGATTTACAACATGTTAATTCATTAACTTCTTCCAACATACATGAAAGTAAGTGGCTGGTTAACTAGGAAATGATTAGAGTAAACATTCTAGTTAAGTAAACAGTGTGTATCTGGTGTGAAAAAAGCACATAGTTCGAGTATGTTTAAGAAATATGATACATATCTTCTTTTTTAAAATCATAACTGCATATTTCTGTGTGGTTTGCTGCATTTGACATTATTTTCTCTCTGCCCTCCATCTTTATCAGACCCATTTCTTTGCACTAGTTAAGAACCAATGTATCAGACACATCATTCCCTTGTCTAGCAAAATGGACTACTTGTCTGTGAACTGGACCAAAGACTAACGAAAAGACTTTTATAATGTCTGGGGAGCGCCAACTCTCACTGTTCCGGATCAATGAATTGCAAATTGGAAGATAGAGACACGAAAATGGCTTCCATCGTTGTGATTTTTCCTCTCATTGATTCTACACTTTCAGCGGCAGGCATTTTGTTTCATATGATGAGTTGTGATGTTTTAACAATAAAATCAGTATCTCACACATACTCAATAATACATCCATTTCTGTTTCTCTCTCTCCCCGCTATCTCTCTGCTTATTCATGAGACAATGTTTGTCTGCATATTTGACAATAAATCTGCTTTGCATGCATTCATAATCCCTCCCCTGACAAAACCCATTGCGAATGCTCCCTATATTTGCATCGTAGCTTCAGGCCAGAAGCTGTAACCACAAAATTCAGATCCAATTTAAAACCTTACAACACCACAGCCTATTGAAATTAATCTCACGATCTCGCTCCCTCCCAACAGTGCTCTCAGACCGGAGGCCTTTAGAAGTACACATGGTCCTTCAGCTCCAGTGATATTGGCAGGGGGTTTCGTGAGGTCTTAACTCGTGTTTCAGCCTCATGTGGCAACACACTGACAGGTGGGATTGGCGCAGTGTTGCCGTGGCAAGTAGAGGCTTACCGTCTCAACGCTAACAAGAGTCAAGCTCTTGCACACTACCCAGCAGCGGAGGAGAAATCCGATGCCGACCTCCAGGATAGGATAAGCAAGCGGTGACTTAGCATGGCTTTGGCAATGCCGGCCCGGTTGATTCGCTGATCTTCTTTTAGTTCTTCCATTTCAAATCTCCTATTGTTCTTGTGCTGGAAGTTTATAATTATTTTACCCTGTAAGCATGCTTTCAATATTAAGAACTCAGCTTTGTATATTCTGTATTTCTTTGTTTTATATTTCTGAGATGTTACAATGACAGACATATGCATGCATATAGGACACACATGACCCAATTACAATTATGTTCATGTGAACTCCTGCTTGTTATTCACAAACTTCTTGTAATTAAAGATATGGGTTATGAGGGGGTTTATGGGCCTAAGAAAAGCTTTGAGATGCCCTGCCATTTATCAGTATCTTGTAAGAAGTGCATATTATATGAAAAGCTCATTTGTAAAAACCAAACAACCCTATTCTAGTCATTTTCAGGTGTACTGAAGAGTATAAAAATGTTTTATAGAAATGTACTAAAACTGCAGCTTTTAGTTGTTCTCAGAAATCGTGTTGAATCTCAATCTCTCCTATGGAATGGTGTTTATCTGATTTTGCAAATGGACTGTGAATATATTTATATATAAATCATCTATATGTAAGTTTATATATAAGTCACTGAAATAAACTCAGAAAAATAAACATAAGTAAATATATTTACTCAAACTTTTGCCTAAATTGATTAAATGATTGTATTTAATTTGTATTATTATTATTCTTTTTGTAAGCCAGTTTTGTCAGCTGTAGGAAAGCATAGCTACTTTGATTGAAATCTTAAGATTTACCTTATTGGATGTACAACCTGCATGATCAAAAAGATTATGCAATTTTTCAATTTTGATTCAAATATTTTAAGGTTGTGCTGAATGTATACCTCAAACAGGCCTGGACAAGTTGTGTTTTTATTTATTTGAGATCTTAGTGAAGCCCAGGTGAGGAGGCTTCTCTTTTAGAAATTCCAAAAGGTAGTAGAAAGACAAGGCAGTGAATCATAAAGAGACTATTCCCACAGGAAAAGAAACAAAGGCAATAAAAACAATTCTGCCACAGACAGAATGGGTTTCTGCTCTCGCTGATGCACTGGGAGGAACCACAAACTGAATCTGATACCGAGAGAGAAGTGGATGAGGCAACCGTCATTACAAGAAAACCAACATTACCTACTGTACTAGAAATAGGAAATAAAAATAAAATACAATTAATATTTGCCTTTAACTTTACCTTATAGTTTTTATTAACACATTACCTATTCACCTAGTTGATTTAGTTTATGAGGGGAAAAATATCCTACAGTATATAATATTTTATTTAATTTCTTTTTCAAGACACCAATTAATAAATTTTATTTATACTATACTATACAATTAACATATCACAGTTCAGCCTCAACATCACCAATCAGCTGGTGTGTGGTGTGCGGTCTGACGCAATATGGTTGCCTTCTGCACACTGGTGGTGGATGAGGAGCTTCCCCCAAAAACGTGTAAAGCGCTTTGAGTGTTCAGAAAAGCGCTATATAAATGTAAGGAATTATTAATTATTATAATAATAGTTCATGGTTATTTAAAATTTCCTTCAAACAATTATGTTCCATTCATTTATCAGCAAGTTTTCTCCATTAACAAACAAATGATCATGTAAATACATATGCAAATACTATTATTTATTGTTTTCTATAGTTTACTATTTACAGGTCAGAATATGTATGCCGTTTCATTTTGCATACATATATCTACTGAATAATTAATTATTTCACTCATATTTTGACATTTTATTAAAAAAAACGTAATTTGAAGCATTAAAGTAGACACTTTACTTGCATGTTATGCTTGCATTCCATATAATCTGACAAGAAAACCAAAATGTCCCTGACCCATTATTATTTTAAAATAATTGATTGAGGCAACGCGGTGGCACAGTGGGTAGCACAATCACCTCACAGCAAGAAGGTCGCTGGTTCGAGCCTCTGCTGGGTCAGTTGCCATTTCTGTGTGGAGTTTGTATGTTCTCCCTGTGATCGTGTGGGTTTTCTCCGGGTGCTCCAGTTTCCCCCACAAGTCCAAAGACATGCGCTATAGGTGAATTGGGTAAGCTAAATTGACCGTAGTGTATGTGTGTGAATGAGTGTGTATGAATGTTTCCCAGTGATGGGTTGCGGCTGGAAGGGCATCCGCTGCTTAAAACATATGCTGAATAAGTTGTCTGTTCATTCCGCTGTGGCGACCCCTGACTAATAAAGAGACTAAGCCGAAAATAAAATAAATGAATGAATGAATAATTGATGGAACAGAGGGGTCATGCTGAGCTTTTAACCCTTTAAGTCCTCTATGTGTGCTTCTAATCTGAATTTGTCAACTTGTGTCATAAGGTTCTCTAACATCTGCTGAACCACACGGGTGATGCACAACCGAACTCTTTTCATGTAATCACATTGCTGTAAGCCCTAGATCGTCCTGTTCCTGTAGATTGTGTATATTGGTCTATAGACCAGATGAGGCAGCTGAAATAAGTATCCACATGCTCTATGAATCTAGGTCAACACACACAAAGGGATTGTTTTACGTGGTGCAGCCCAGGAAACAAGATTCTCTACCTGCCATGCCTCTTTTTCACACATGCACAAACATGGTTATTTTAGTCATTTGTTATCCTCGTTGTGAGCAGCATTTACTGGCCTCTATCTTGTCCCTATTTTAACAAGGTTGTGAGTCTCGTTCTCTCTCTCTCTTCATCCATCTGTCTGCTAAACTCTGGCTAACCCCAAACACTCCTGTTTTGTCTGGTTAGGTAGATTAACTGAATATTTCAAAGACAACTGCTGTGTTTACAGACCAACATGACCTTGTCTTCGCACTGGCCAATGGCACATTTGAGAAATATATTTATACTATACATTTATACGATATATCTATATATAATGTATCACTCTTTGACAAAACTACACACATTCAGTGAATAAAAAGGATCAAGGACAGTCTGGACAAAACAGTGATGTCACAAAACAAGCTGAACTGCAGTTGGCTTAAAGTTTCAATACACTTCATACCTCATTTTATAGCACAAAAGCCTTTTTGTCACTTCCTGTTTCATTAATCAAAGGCCATTTCATGCACGCAAACTATAGTTTGTATGCTTAACTTTACACAGATGATTATATATATATATAT